>JAKTSB010000058.1:0-112612 GCA_030579975.1 Blastobotrys buckinghamii (nom. inval.)
AACTGTAGTAGTAGAATCAGCAGAGAATGGCTGAACAATTAAACGATCAACAACTTGCTCAACAACTGCAAGCTGAAAGAGTTCAGCTAGGGCAAGGACTGCGAGAAGAAATTCATACATAAAGAAGTGAAACATAATAGCGAGTTCCAATAAAGAACTTTTGAATCTTTGTTGAGTTCAACTAGTATTATTCTCTTACAATTGTTAACAACAGCTTATTACCCCCCAAAATAATAGTAAATATCAAACACCAAACATCTTTAAGCCACTTGTTTCATTTTGGCTTCTCTCGACCTAATTTTAGTAAAGATTTAGATCTTAGATAGATGCTGCAGGTTCAACCCTATTATCATGGATTATATATGCCGTTATATAATATACATCAAGGTTTATATAAAGTTGATATACACATATCCAAAGTTTCGGTTTTTCCTAGTTGTTAATTAACGTCGGTGAAGCTTGAAATAGTTAAAGTATAACCTTCTATTATATGCCCATGAAAGTTTAATAGACAACATGATGCAAAATAATTGCCTATATGATATAAAAAAAAAAAATAAAAAAAAATACGAGGATGACCTATATTTTTAGGGCAGGAACAAACTTTTGAAACCAAGTCAAGAAACAACGCGTGAGAATGTATAAATACGAGCCTCGAGGAGCACGGATGAAATTTATAATACCCGCGGGGGGTTCCATCTATTACCGGGATTTCGTTAATACCACTTTGTGCCACGGATGTTTGTACCTTGATCGCTACATATAGAGACAGAATATGCAAGCGCTAATATACTTTGGTGAAAAAAAAAAAAAAAAAATCAACTATTAAACTAGGTACTCTATTAAAATTGTTTAAACTGCTCCTCGTATTAATATTTATCAGGTGTCAAGTATCAATAAATTAAAGTTAAAAACTAATCAGTTCAATTGTTAACATTTATATATATCTAGGTATACTATGGAAGACTTTAGTATCCGGATACAGCTTGTTCCACGCATGCAGGACCTTTCGAATTGAGCCTCATCTTTGGCAGGCAATGAGATGCAATTTGTGTACTAATAATAAGTACCGGTATCCGATGAATACAAAACTGATCCATCTATTACTCGACACTGTAACTTGGAACTATTGCGATGTGATGAGTAGCTAATTAGTAATTAAAAGCAGCTTGTAATGGATACTAATCCATTGCAATTTCAAACAATGTTCTAAAGAATCTCCAGAACTGGGATAACCCGAACTATTCGAGGGGAAAAAATACATCAATAAGTCTAATCCTCGCCCTGAATTTCCGTTTTTAACTTTCAAAAGCCACCCATTGGTGCCATAATGTATCCGGATGCATGCAGTGAAATTTTGTTTATAAATAACAATAAAGCAGTGGTAGTTTTGTTTCATGTGCTTCAACTGCCATATTTGGGGTAAAGTAGATTCATGTATACTGACCGGGGCCCATTTAAAATCAATTGAGTTGGAAAATCTTAACTTGAGGTCTATGTGCTTGCTGATAAGTCTTGGGTTACAGTTCATGTATACTAGAGTGTGGCTATTGAAGATTATGCATTTAAATATTGTGACCCTGTTGGTTTAAACACTAAAACAATAACAAAGCAAGTCAAAGCTATATTAAAGTAGAAAGAGGGTGTGAAGTTTAAAGGTATAACTTGAAGCGCATCCATTGTACTCCAACTATTATTTAGCCATCTCCATCGTATATATGTATACTATAGTCTCGGGTTTTAAAAGAGGAAGCGAGGAGAATTTTGAATATTTCAGCATCCATCTGACGCCCTTGTTTCACAGGCTTTAAAAAGTTCAGTCCCCGTAACGAGTCTTGAAAAACTACTGTAATATATGGTAATATATGGTATACTTTAATGCAGGGTGTAAGCTTGTGTTTAGTCTCAGGTTTAGTAATTGGTACTTTCGTAACTTCGGTATATTCTTCTCATAAGACTTTGACAGAATCGTTAATTAAGTGTCAGATAAGAATATAATAAAGTAAAACAAAAAAGTAATTCAATTAATAGTTGTCTATAGAAAGAGACGGAATACATAAAGAGAATACAAAACAATACCAACTATCGCTAAAACTCCCATCATAGCTCAGATACACAATTGAGCTTCATAATTAATAGGAATAAATCAACCTGAAGTTTAAATACCTGTCAGCCTCCAGTTCTAGAATTTAAAATTTCTTCGAAGATCTGCCATCCATCTATGGATGCGCATGCATGAGAGCGTATATATATATGATGCATGCACCTTATAATATTCTGAGGTAAAATTAAAGTTGAGACCAAGATGTAAGTTCACTTTTTCTAAAACCAGAACTCGTTGTAATAATGCACCAATTGCAAGGGAGTTTGAAATTTCATGTTCTTAATCTTAACTTTATTCGATGACCTAGACATTTGCAGCATGCATGCTCAGGATATAAATTTATAATCGAATAAGCTATCAATTGAGTTTAAATTTATATCTAAAATTCTACAGCTGTGCACCATGGACAGCGCGATAATCTTATCATTCCATGGCGCCATAAATTAAGTTCAACTTCAAATAACGTTTAAGTTGGAGTTCAAGACTCATCTGTTTGATGAAATTAAGCATTTGAACTGACTTCTTTTGTCTTATACCTTATAACGCTCGAACTTTAAGTTAATGAATGCTTGATCGATCGTGGTTTGAATGTTATACCGTTTAAGCAAAGTTATCTACTTTGCACTGAGCATGCATGCACATGATTACTTTCTGCATCGATCTAGTACAGCAGCCTAAGAATTCAACTTTATACATATGTAGACCATCAATGGATCATACCTGAGCTATAGGCCTAATTATAATAATAATATATCCTTAGGTATTGATATTTACTACCAATAGATATTTGAACCCTATAAACGATGAATTCTAAGCACTTACTCGCTGCGTACCATGATAAGCTGCAGGAAGGAGCATCTATAATTTTCAAATGGAATAGATGTATACTCCGATTTGACACATACGCATATTCCATACCTCATCTATAGGTACTTTGAATCCCTAACAATACTATCTGCAGCCCATGGATATACCACATCGCATAGACCTATTAATATCGATGTCTGCAAATTTTTGAGTTAAAAATTAATACTTTCAAATTGTAGCAGCCCCAGGGTGAACTCTGAGCAGCAGAAGAATTCAGAGCTTAGATCTTAATTTGATTGATCAAAAATTGCATTAATTATTGTAATTTGCGGCTAATTCTGAATTAAATTTCGAATCACGGTTTAAAACATATTTATGCCAAACTGGTATTAATTGATCCGGGGTTTCTCATCTCTGATGCTAAGAATACTAGTTATTTAGTTGAATCTTTATTTATTATTTATTATTTATTATTTATTATTACATTTATTAAGGACATTAGAACTATAGGAAGAACATTCGGAAGTCGGTCCTGTTGATGTAACAGATTTGTGAGATGCTTACACAATATAATCTGGTTCAACTTAACAAAGATTTAATTAAAAGATCTTTATTGAAACTTGCTATTTAATCTCACTTCTCTCTGAATGAACTTCTTTGTCTACAAGTTAATATAACTTGAAGTTCATCCTGTTTATTTATTTTATTTTTAAGTAATTCCAATTTACAATATGTTTTAGTATTTTATTATTCAACTACTAATTTGTCGATATATAACTCAACTAAAGACAGGTCCCATGGGCTGCTCTTCACCCTACTTGGTGCCTCTGAACCCACCTGTTAACCTTTAACCTAAGAATACATCAATGTCCAGATAACGGATTGTCATCTGTGGCCAATTGCTAAGAAATCTCGGGATTCAATTTAAAGTTGTTTCACTGAGTTAAAGTGGTGAGATGTAGTTTTTTTCCAGATCGAATCGTATATACCATTAATTATCTCCATTCTTGAATGAAAACGATAGATACAAAGCTTGTAAAAATTTTAAACTACAAAATAATACTTACCTAAGCCATTTTCACAGTCACTCAAATATTAATTAATCAATTGCAAATTAGTATTGTATGTATATATATATATGTGTGTAAGCTTAAAGTAAGAACCTGTTCAAGTAATCAAGTTTTTCACGTTTCAAAGCTCATATACTATTAAATAAAACTGCTAGAGAGTCTTCAATGGCTTGAATGAAAGTAAAATATTACAAAAGTTATATAACCTGTGGCATTGCACGGGCCAACCAAGGTAATCATCAAAGCTCATTATAAATAAAAATTAATCAGTTGCACAGCCAATTTATCAAAAAAAAAAAAGATGTATATTAAAAAAGAACTGAAAACAAAAACACATCAATGTAAATCCAAACACTGTAGACAATCATGAATCTTTAAATAAATTCAAAAGCTGGTTTATATAGTATACGTGTAATAATCATTTAATAGATTGATGAGGTTGTACATGTGCACTATACTGACAAAATCCTCGGTGCCCCATCGAGAAAAAATAAGCAGAAGAAATCTTGGAAAAAAAGCTTGTATTGTGCAATGAATATAATCCCATGGTATGCATATCACATATATATATATATATATATATATATTACTCTAATCCATCAAATTTCAAGTAAAACTTCTTGGTCACAGTTACTGATTTTAAGTTCAAAAGCCGAGACTGATGATGCATATAATGAATGCATGCTATATTAGTTAAGCTGCTGTAATATCAGAAGTGACACTTTGATTTTGGTAATTAGACTTTTGAGATAAGGTTCAGGATCTAAGAGACCAAACTTTAACTATAAAAGTTCACTCAATCGAAACTCTGAACCTGTTAACTCTATGTTAATTAAGTTATATGAACTTTGTAATGGGCACCTTTAAAGAAAAAGAAACGTACAACTTGTACATCTCCAATTTTTTTCTTTTTTTCTTTTCCTGTTTTTGGTTCACATTTTTATGATGTTTTAATTAATTTTTATATCCAGTTGCAAAGGTATATGGCAGTTGATACTTTCACCCTTATTAACACGGGAACACGTTCAAAAACCAAATGTCAAGTTTAATATTTCCCTCCTGAAAATTTGAAAAAATTATGTACTAATTTTCAACCGCTTTACAACTTCAAACGTTAAAGTGTAATTGCAGCCACATTATATCAAACTAAATTAATACCTATTTCATGAAAAAATATTTTAAATATGATGTTATCATAATAGCAATTATATAAACACAAATTTATACCTATAAAGTAGTAGCCCAGATAAATTGACCAATGTGGGTAATTACGAACTATATTGTAATAAGACTTAATTTGAGTGAATTGCAAAATAGCTTGCAGTCATGATTGCGGTTTTACTTTGAAATCTTTCAAGTTTATTAAATTCAAATTGTTTCCTTATATGGTGTGACTTATTATCTGACCACCTACATACAATACAATAACAAGCCAAATTTATTTATATATTTTGAGGTTCAATTTTCAGATACCGAACCTTTTGTTGAAAGCTTGCTGGTATTATATACTGGTTTCTTCAAATCCACTTATATTTATAAATGCTATTATATTACCAAACAATTGATTATTGTAAGAGTTGTACTTTACGCAACAAAACCGATCGCATACCAAAGTGTGAATTGGATGAAGCTACCAATTATCGAATATTTCAATGGGCCAATAAATTATATTACAACAGTAAAGCTTGTTGACAAGGAGCCGCACTCAGTGCATGGATTGTAGTCAATTCTTTTATACACTTAAATAATCAAGCAAGATTAATTGGTGGAAGAAATATTTTGTATTTTAAATCGAAGCTCCATGGGGTTTCATTCCTGAATATCCAAGATTAAGCAAATGAGATGGCTGCTTACAACCATTGTATTCCTAAGCACCACCACGACTCGGAGATATTAACCTCATTTCGATGCTCATCTATAACTGAAAATTATAAAAAAAAAGAAAAAGACCAAACACAAATTATTATTATTTGTGTTAGCTGTAGACTAGTAGGCTTTTATGTATTCTACATAACTGGCAAGTATCGAACTCATCATTACAAAGCTAAACCCAAGGGACCATGGCAGACGTTTGAACCATATTTGAGCCTTACAATTCGTTTCAGTGGCTGCAGGGCAACCCTCATTATCTCGATGAGCTTATATACTGGCATTAATATCTTATGGTGATATTTATGCAATGTTAAATTTACTGAAATAATTTATACATATGATGATACAACATACCTCAGATGAGTGCGTCTAACTATAGGCTACTTTAAAACCTTGAATCAAGAACAATTGGTAATTTCAACCGTGTATATTTTACTTAGAGTTCAGCTTAATTAGACTTATGATAGAAATGCGTTGACGAATGTTGGATCTTTTAAGTCCTAGTTTATTGGAGTTCTTCTCTTTACAATGAATTCTGGTACTTACTATTTTTACCATGTCAACCGGCAACTCACACAATATAGTGACCCACAGTAGGTCCCCGTTACAGCGCGTATTCTTAAAAAGTGGAGCGCATTACTCAATGCAGCCAAATTTGGTTAATCCATTAAATATCTATTTTCAATTGAAGCATAAAGTTCGTCTAGGTACCATTAAAGCTTGAACTAAAGCTTCTAGCCCCTAGCCTTAGGCAGAAACTTTTCTCAGTTTATAAGTGATATACCCAATCGATCGGCCAAACAAGCTAAATCTTTGAAAATTATAAAGAATGTATATATATATTTATCCATGTATTGAAAAAAAAAAAAAATCCTAGGAAATCTAATTGATCCTTTTATTATTATTTTTGAAAACTTAATGGTAAATTGTAAATTGATGAGAGTCACCGTTAAACATTTTTTTCCCACCGTATCTCAAATAAAAATAAAGTTACAATTTAAAAAAAAAATTGCCAAGATTGAAATGCCATGTGCACTGGATATGTATATAACTGCCTCGATCGAATATATATTATATTCTATAGCCAATATATTTTCAATCTCTTTGAATGGATTCCCTTTTATCACGCAATCCTACTGAATATTACCTCTAACTTATTAAGAGCCTCACTGATGCTATTGTTTAAGCTCATCATAGACGGGAAAACTCTCTCGAACAACTCAGCATAGTTTGCTTGTAAAATGTATACATATGCAAGTTGACTAATTAGACCTATTGGATTTCATAGTATCGTTCTACCTTGCACTGCAGTATCTAATACTATGTATTTATGGACATACAAACCCAATTAAACTGATCCCAATCCATATAATAGATCCACCATTGGTCCTAAATAAAGCCTTTAAAAAATAAAAAATGGATAAAACTAGCTATATATGGGTGCAGGCTACCTATAGTACCCAAAATATCCCTTTAACATCTAGTATTTCTTTTTTACAATGTTTAAGTATGAACAATCACCGAAATATAGAGTTGAGGGGTGTGCTTTGAACCAATTTTGATTTAAAACGACTTGGAATTTCTTGGACAGACCTTGTAAATACCAGAATCTTGACCATGCTTGAAACTAAAGAAATTTCAACCTATATTTTATATTTAATATTGGTTTTGGGTCATAGTTCTAGTGTGCTTTATAATAAGAAAAAACAATCATCAATTAGGTCTGGTTTGGTATCAAAACGTTATTCTACGAGTACTTGCAATTTTATCTAAAGATAGGGAAAAAGACTGAAGAGATTGAACCAGGTTAATTGATTATACTCGTTTTACTAATTTTTTTTTTTTTTTTTTTTATATCCCCAAGATCTTTTTAAACAACTCCTAAGTAAATTAGATATATAGTAATGATAAATTTAAAAAAAAGAAAAATGAATCCTAGTTCTTAATCATTTGAGTAAGTCATGTGACTATTTTATACACTGGATAGGCAATTGATATATATATATATATATATATACCATCGATATCTATTTCGAATTCTTTATCACAACAATCTTTATATTTTCTGTTCACTAGATTTACAGTTAAAACATGGTTTTGCTAGATGTCATTGAATAGGTTGGTAATTAAGTGCTCTTGCTTAGAAATTAGATGTTATAAGTTTTCAAAATAGGGGTGCGTGGTCTGCGGCTTTTTTATAACATATCTGGGGTAGGAAACTGGTAGAATAGAAATTGCAGGCTAATTTGGTGAATGTATCCAATAATCGATATCATATGTAATGCGCGAAACCTCTGAACAATAAACTACAGCACTAAGTAGAAAAAACTTGTTTTTAAGCTGGATCTAATGTTTTAAATACTTTACCAAAAAGGGTTAAAATATGATAGCGTCCAGGGTAATCATTTTAGCGTTTGACAGGAGTTTAAGCATCCATACATCAATCATATACAATAACCGGTGTTTTACTGGTTGAAACATCTTTATAGATCATTCAAATAGCAGCTACTTAGGGCAGGGTATTATATCCTCGAGCAGTGAAAATTCATAGATATATATTTCCATAATTACCTATAAGAATTTATCATCAATAATGATTATAAATATATAATCATCGGATAAACAAATATTACTGCCTTTTGATAGGATGATTTCAATTCGTTATCCAATCGATCATCAGGTTTGATATCATTCCTTTGACAGATATTAAAGCTTCTACTATTGGAATCTATATATACAATATGTATATTCACAATTAATCAGTATCTCTTCACTACCAACACACACTCTCGCTATAAATATAGGAGATGACGTAACTGCAAACTCAAAGACATATGGTTCCCACGTACAAGTACCACGCTTTTACAGGGTTACAAGCCTTCGCAGCTGTTATACAAAAATTCCGAATCAATTTGGGTCCTCGAAGCGTTGGCCCGTGTAGGTGTAATTTAGTAAAAAAATTATCTGTAATAAGGTATACCAGCCTAAAACCGCTTTTTTGAACCAACCATCGGATATTAATATGTGCTAACAAAGCACGAAAGAAAGTTCCCGATGCCGATGAATCATTTCCACTTATGCTGTAATAATAACCTATTATAATAATAGCATGTAGTATAACCATTTTTGTGCCTAGAGCGCACACACACATCATCATCATCATCCATGATTATATTTCAAACTATTATTTTCACCTTCAAATTTTATGGATTTATTTAATTTCTTCACTTTTACATTCAACAGTTTTGATTATTTCCATTTGGCTCGACATTTAATTTGATACATATACAATCTTTTTTTTTTTGGTTTTTGTTTTTTTGCATTTCTTCATGATTCAGTATAATCGTCTCAGCAACCTTTCTTATATTATAACCTAATAATTCAACATCATACAAACTGTCAAAAAAAAAAAAAAAAAAATAAAGACGTCTATTGATCGATATACATCTTCAACACTAAGAAGACGGGGGCTATAAGTATTAGAGACTTTTTTTTTTTTTTTTTGAATATAATAATAGAGAATGAGCCTGGCAACACTGCCAACAGAAGTTCTGGATTATATTTTCGATTATTTACCATTTGACGCACTAAAAACTCTACGACTTACGAGCCGACGAAACTGTACATTAATAGACCCTAGATATTTCCAGTTAGCTGTTATCAACCTAATCGGGTTAACTCAATATATTAACTCTAATGGAACTTCTGTATTTGGTGCAAACGGGACAACAAGTGAACCATTCTTAGGTGAAAAAAACTGTAAATTATTTTGTGAAGAACCTGCATTTTTATATGAACATGGATGTTATAAGGGCCAGCTAAAGCTGAATACTCTGAAAGATATAGTTGATTTTGTAAACAGTGGGAATGGGAGATTCCATTTATTGAAAAGATTAGAAATAATCATTCAATTTGAATCATTAAATGAGATTGATCAAAAAACTTTTAATGTTTTGGAAATGATGCTTGATCAACTACAGTATTGTCAGAAATTATGCCTTGTGGAGATTTATACACATATTACGGAATTCCATGGTTTGAATAATAATGATAATATTATTAAATCTTTGGAGAATAGATTACCAGATAATTGTGATTTGAACGTTCATGCTAATTTTACAAGTCCAGCTATTTTACATGTTAAACCACCTATCGAAAAATTCTTAGATTACAGATTGAAAATTTTATCATTTCAAGTTTTTCCATTTGAAATTTCATTTATATTGGATTTTTTTAATAATAATTATTTACCTTCTAGTGTGGAAAGATTTGATATTGCACAATTAGATTGTAATGAAGCAGAACAAGCAGTTGGTCATTTCTTATCCAAAACAACAACATTAAAATCATTAAATTTAATCGAAAGTTTAGTTACAACCCAAACTTTTGATTGGATACCAGATTGTCTAGAAAATGCAATTCTATGGGACTATCAACCTTCAACAATAATCCCATCGGATTATCATCGTCGAGTATTACCAAACATGAAATGTTTACATTTACAAACAGAAAATGGTACATTATTGCATCAAATTTCATTCCCAAATTTACAAAGATTATCAGTTTGTTGTACCAACCCATGGGAAGATCGATTAGAATTTCCAATTAATTATCCATTAATTTTCAATCAAGCACAATCAATTATTCAACTAGTTTGTAATAACATGTCAATTATTAATGTGGTATCAATTATCAAATATACCCCTTTTTTACAAAGTTTATCAGTTTCAATGTTATCAAGTTATAATTTGGGGGATGATAAATGTTATGATCATTTGGAAAAATTATCAAACACTTGTTCATCTAGTGTATCATTATTAAGGTTTTTAATGCTTGAATTGAGGTATATTAAACCAGATCAATTATTGCCATGTTTAAGAAACTTTAAAAATGAAAATAAAAAATTATCACAAGTTTTTGTTGATATTGGATCATCATTAAAAGAATGGGATTCTTATTTAACAAAAGTAGATCCAAAGGCTAGGCATGTAGTAGATGGAATTAGTAGACTACCGTTACAAGATTCAGAATGGCATTCTGTTAATTTAAACATGTTGTAAAATTTTTATATATAATATATATATACAAACATTTTAATAGAAACCCCATTGTTAAATTTATAATAATAATATATTAGTAAAAGAGGATAAATAAATACGAAAAAAATAAATAAATTGTTTTTTTTTTAAAGTAGATAAAAAAAAAAAAAGGAGGTTAGTGTGTATATGCTTTTAAACCTTGTTGTTTATAAAGTTGTCTTTCTTTTGCACGAATCTTCATTGCTTCATTGATGGAAATACCCAGTTTTTCTGCTAATTTCGGTAATGCAACAGCTCCTTTTGGACGTCCACGTTTTTTTAATGGAGTATTTTTATCACGAGTTCTTTTTCTTTTCAGTGAAGATGGTGTAGACACATTTTTAAGATGATTGCCAATTTGTTTTTGTTTGTTCGGTGTATTGACAATCTTTTTATGATTATTATTCACAATCGGTGATGATGTAATGTTGGTAGAGATATTAATGTTGTTAGTAGTAGTAGTAGGTTCTTGAGATTCTTCTAAAATAACTTGTGGTTGTAAAAGTTTTAATCTTGGTACAACTCCTGATGGTGGCTTGATTTCACTTAAAACGGATTTTTCTTCTTTTTCTTCTAAAGGTGGTTCATATTCACCACCTAATAATGGAACCCATAATAATTTTTCTGGTTGCAGTTTCAAGTAATGTTTTGATTCCCATTTATGAATTTCATTAATAAGTTTATTATAATCAATTTTAATTGCATATTCTTTAGTAATACTATCATAGACTAAAAATTTCAATTGTTCCAAACCAAAAATAACATCATTTAAAGTCATACCAGTATTTTTACTTAATTTTGCTATTGAAATTTCATTACCTGATTGGTAGCTTTTTAATTGATAACATAATGCTAATTTCCAATAGTTTGTATAACTTGCCAAACCCAAGCTACTTAATGGTTTTTCTGGACTACCAGTAGTTTGTTCCCTTCTTGTTAATAAATAACTAAAATCAATTAAAAAATTCCCATAACCTTTTCTTTGACATGTTGGTAATGTCAAAATACAAGAAACATTATATGCATTAATATTATTATTAGAGATTTTTTGTTTTGAAAAATATCCAACAAAATGACAGCCAAATTTATCATTTTCAGTCAAAACATAAAACATGAATGGTTCAACATCATAATATAATGTTTTTGAATCTAAAAACATTTTGGCTAATAAACACAAGTTTTGACAATATAATGGTTGTTTTGCACCATCAACTTCAAACATACTTATTGAATCATGTCGATAAATTTCTGTACCTGGAGGATGCTTATATGGACATTTTAGTTTATGTCTCCATGAAACATAATCACTACTCATATATTTCAAACAAAATTCACATAATGGTAATACTGAATGTTTTGAATATTCTTCTGGATATGGTGCCGTATACCAAGTATCAATTTCATATTCTCCAATATGAATCATTCTAATTTTTGAAACATTTTGTGTAGTTGTTTGATTATGTATAACAACTGGTTTTGAAACAGGCTTAACTTGTTTTAATGCTAATTCGAATCTTTGTTCATCTACTGTAGTTGGCATGGTCTTTGAAGTATCTGCATCCTGTCCTTTCAATACACCTCTATATGGCTCTTCATCACTATCCTCAATTTCTTCAATAACTTCTTTGATATCAACATTATTATTTAAATTCATCAACTTATTAAAATTATTATTATGACTAAAAGTATCTCCATTAGATCGTTTTGGTGTCCTCTGTCTTAAACCTCTTTTAATTCTTCTTAACCTATCAGGATTCATTTTAAATACAACTAATCCAGAATCAAAATTCTTAGCCTTTTGTTCTTTAATAGCGCGTTGCCTCGCTGATAACCTTCGTTGTTGTTGTTGTTTCATCATAGCAGGTGCCTCAACTGTTGCAACAGGTGTTGTAGATGTACTAGTACTTGACCTAGTTCTTGTCACTGGTGTTCTAATATTATGTCTATTATTATTATTATTAACAGTTGTATCTAAATCCAAATCGTCTTCAACAGCATCATCCATATCTTCATCATTCTCATTTTCTATATCATTTTCAATTTCATATTCATCATCCCCATCGTTTTTAATTTCTTCATCTTCATCTTCTTCATCTTCAAAATAGTCTTTCTCTAGTTGATTCCAAAAATCTTGATTTAAGAAAGGGTCCGCCAGACTTTTTGGAGCCGCATTTCTTCTCGGTGGTCGTTTCTGATCATGAGATAGCCGTCTCGACAGCCTGACCATTTTATTAATCTGATTAATTAAATACACTGTTGGATATTTATTTGTTTATCGTGTTTTTATTGTGAATGGTTCGATAAAATTAACAAAAAAAAAAAAAAAAAAAGTATCAGTAAAAGTACTGTTTTTTGACGTGTCGGAGAACGCTTCAAGACTAAATTTTTTTTTAGGCTTTTTGTTATGAACATATAGGATGGGTGGTGTGGTACTTTTTTAAAGTTGATTTAAAATTGGGAATACACGTTGTTCAAGCTGTGGTTAATTTTCGATCGGTGATCGGAAGACACTTCTGTTTGGCGATTCAAGCTGTAATTGATTGAATTGGGCTAATTAATTAATTTTTTTTTTTTGTTTCTGCGATGCGGCACGCGCACCTCTTTACTTAACTGTTACCGGCCCCTGAGGGTTATCGAAGAATATATATATGATGTTATTTTAATCAATGCATGAAACATTATCACTTCTATCATTTTACTTGATTGATTAGATTAGCTTGATTTGTCGAACATAGTATACTATTTCAAAGCTTTCTATTCAAATATATAGAATAAGCTGATGTTTATCTAAAGAGATGATTATTCTCGTACAGATTTATTGTAAACTTCAAATTATGTCGTGGTTTATAAAAAGCAAACTAGTCAATTAATCCAAAAATATAGTTCTTGATTAATTATTGTGGAATGCCTAATAAAAAAATCAGGGGGAATTATGTGTGATAAATAAGAAAAAAAGTCTAAAATCGATTTGCGCGTCGTGATCAATTTAAATGACAATGCAGCTTTAAAATAAAAACCCCGTGTTTCCTGTTTCCTTTTACCATTGGTACAATTACCCCATCCGATGCGGATCAACCAAAAGATTTTTTCTTTTCTTTTTTTTTTCTTCAAAGATTTCAAGATAGCTAGCTGGCCAACGCCTTATAATTTATTTTCTTCAATTTCATGTATCCTTGAATTGATTGATTAGTGCGACAATTTTTTTTTTTTTTTTTCTCATAAATGCATAAAGCTGGAAAATCTTGTTTCTTTACATCTTTTTGATCTCAACACATGTACAATATATGAATTTATTTATAATTTTACCCTTTAGCTTACTCTACCAAAGTTTTGTTTTGTTTTATCCAAGCCATACATTTCAAAATAAAACTTTTAAAATTATATTGATCAATTAATTAATATATATATGTCAGTAGCATATCCTGATCAATTATTCCGGCTATAGAGAACTATATCTAGCTATATATCTATTGTGTAACAAAAATAAGCTCTCGGAACAAGAATTTCCTGATATACTAATTAAAACAGAGACGAAACAGAAAAGAAAAAGCAATACAATTAGTCTTTTAGTTTTTCACGTATTAATCAAAAATCTAATATATACGTAGTACACCGTACAAGTACGTGCTGCATGTGGAAAATCACTGCTTTGGATAGATTGAAATCACTCACAAGCTTGATAACAGTCAAATTTTTCATATACAAGAAATACCAATTAAAAGATTGTGTAGATACTAAGCTAATATTCAAACCAAGATCTGGCTACCATGGTCAATGAACTATACTGACATATACCGTTCTATGACTTGACTGGAAATAACTTTTCAAGCCCATGTGTTTCTTGTTAAATTTCAAAGGCCCGGGGTGTATGATGATAATAGTCGTCAGCTATATATCACATTTCAGTAATACCAACACATATCGGAAATATATGAATTTTTGTAAATTTCTATCAATCTGGTAGTAACATTCAAAGCAACCTATTGAAGTCTCAGAATAGGTAACGTATGTTATGAAGCCGAGTACATTATAGCTATAGTTTATTATATATATGAACTCTACTAAAACCTGGTTATTAGAACTTTGGATGACTTCACATATAAATAGAAAATATTCAAGTACATAGTGGAACCATTATAGCTATAATGGACCTCAAAATGCCAGCCCATCAATGATTTAACCTGGTTAATATTATTGATATGAATATAGGCAACTTCTTCTTATAAAATCAGTACTTATAACATATGTATATTCTTATATTGGTGCGTATATATATATATATATATATACGCTTGAGCTCTGATCGCCCGCTTCATGAAAACCTTTTCTTAAGCTTATAAGCCTATATATAACTATAGATATCTCTCCGGAATGTCACATAGAACCATGTAATCGAATTAGATTGTTTCAACATGGATGCCTAGATGACCAGAATACCCTATCATTAATAATAAATATATTTATTTATTGTTAGCTCAAAAAAAAATAATTTCTAAACTCTTTTTTGAAGATATATAAATTATTAAATTTAAACTCTGATAAAATATATAGAAGCTATAATGTCAATCAAGCTCTAGGCCTTCAACGCCTATAGGCTTTTTAAAAAAATCCGGGAATTTAAACTCGACGATAACACGACCAATTCTACTTCTGAACTAACAATAAATCAATATATTTATTATTATTGAATGGTATATTTATTAAAGGTTTAAATCTAAACTCTTTGGTTATTTAAATATTAGATTTCTGTTCACCAGCTTACTATAGGAGTCATGAGTTTCTAGCAGAATCAGCTTGTTTAAGCTGTATTATTAAAAATCCGGGAACATAATTTTAAACTTAAACCAAACACGTCCAATTTTAGTTTTACACAGATCAAGCTCATGTATTGCAAATACCTGATATTGAGTTGTAGACTCAAATTTGATTAGATCTTAAATTTTAATGTTCAGCTTATTATGCTTATGAGGGTCATTTTGAACAAAATTCATGTTTTTCAGCTGCACCAGCAAAAGTCCGGGATTTTAAACTTGACGTTTACACCTTCAAACAAAACATTAACTCATTTCAAAAAATAGAATTTATTAAAAAATACTTTAAATTGTCTTGAATTCTGATTCTCAGTTTTAAACTTATCTGGCCGGTACCACTCATGATTTTTTATCGAGTATTACCCTGTTTAAGCAATATTAAGTAAAATCCGGGAAATCTAAATACATCCTTTACATTGTTTATATTGAACTTTTTAATAAATTGATTTGATTTCCCATTCTTTTTTACTACTGAATGTTTTTCTTGTTGTAAGTTTGAAATTATTGGTTTAATTTTGGTGAAGTTATAGGCAATCTAACTAATATTAACCTATCTTGATGCTTTCGTTTTTTGGTCGTTTCTGCCGTTTCAAAAATTTCCGGTAGGATAGATCATCGATTTAATAAGAAAACAGTAGAAATTACTGAATCTAAACACTGCATATAGATCTCATAGGTAAAGAGCTGATTTTTTCTGAAGCAATTTCGTCCTCTGTATATAAATTTAAGGTGACAGGCACAACAAAACCATCGCCTCTAATATATACGACAAAGCTCATAGACCTTTAGGCATGGGTAAGAAAAATCCGGGAATTCAATCATACCTATACGTCTAAAATTATCAAAATATTCTCTTATAGCTACTAGAAACAAGAGTGGGTTCATTATTGAACGATCCAAATCTATCAAAATTTTTTGGAATTTCGGCTAGCTTCGAATCAAGAAAAATGGCTGAATTTATAGAGCTGGTACACAATATCATGATTGTTAAGCTTAAGTATATATATTAAAAAATATCCGGGAATTTGATCATATCTCTAACGTTTTGAATTACCAAACTATCCTATTGCACTTATTAGCTCTAAGGTAAATTTACTATTAGATAATCTAATTTTACTTAACAAACGTCAAATGTGGTTTTCAACTAAAGTTAATAACTGAACTTATAAAGTTGGAACAAAGTATCATGATTATTTAAGGTATAACTTGATTTTATACAGTAGTCAGTTTAGTGAATATAAAATAAAAATAATAGTTAATTAATTAAAAAGATTATAAAAATAATATATAGAACAATTGGTGTTATACTTATATACATCAATCTACATTGATTTATATAAATATCATAAAATCCATTAATAAACAATATCAAAATACGCTCAATCAACATGATATTCATATGCAACAAATGATGCCTTCATGTATCTATTCCATGTAACGCCTTCATATATCAATTCCATATAACGCCCTCATATATTAATTCCAGATAACGTCTTAAATTCAATATATCACATTAATATTAGACAAACCAGGAAGAGATCATGTAACATTAGGCTAAAGCCAAGAATATATTAAAAAATTTCCGGGAATTTGATTGCTTTACTACAAGCCTCAAACCAATGAGCAGTATACTAAAAATATGATTGAAATAGCTGAAAGCTTTTGAATAGTTGATTTCAGTGGTTTGATCTCGAGCCTTGTGGTATTCGAGCAATTTTGATATAAATCCTTTACATAGTTCAATAAAAGCTTTCTGGTGCTGCTCATGCATGTTTAAGCGTATGCTAGCAATTTCTTACGAATCCTGGAATATATAAATATACAGTTTACGATCGATATCGATGTATCATCTGCTGCTAAACATCCATAGCCTTAAGTAAATTTGAATATTGATAAATAATAGCCCTCAGCTGATTGAACATATATTTACTAGATTTATATACCTGATAAGCTTGAAACACTTTCAGAATAGTTAGTGCTACTAGTACACGTCTAACCTAATGCATGTATTCAAACAATACTCACCAAAGTTTACTCTACATCTATAATTGCAAAAAACGATACAACATTTATATTACATTAAATAATTATATACAAATAAGAGGTTCAGAGTTACATAAATTTCTTTAAGAACCCACTCAACTCATCTAACTTACAATACTCAATTTTATCATTAATCTTAGTATCTCTAAATTGAACTTCTACCAGTCCTTCATTTTTAAATTTCTTACCAACAACAATGATAAATGGGACTCCCAAATTTTTACTGCTTCCTAATAATTCACCAAATTGTTTGGATCTATCATCCCAATAACTTTCAACACCATCAGTTCTTAATTTCTTAACAATATCCAACCCAATATTTTCATCAGTACTAACAACAATAGCATGGAATGGGGCTATATTTATTGGCCATTTTAATCCATCATTATCGCTAGTAATTTGTGCAATTGCTGAAATCAATCTTGTAACACCAATACCATAACACCCCATTTCTAAACTTTTATTATCGATTTTACAATTGAAAACTGAAGAATATTTAGTACCTAAATAAAAAGTATGAGCTACTTCAATTGCTTTAGTAACTGTCAAAGATTTTTCAGATTCACATACTTCACAATCATCATTATTTTCAACTTCAACAATAGGTTCATACAATGATGTTGTTGAAGTCTTTGAAACTTTGACTGGTGGTTCTGGAATTTCACATGCAACTCCAACTCTTGGATCAATGACTCGAATTAATCGTTGTGAAAATTCATCTACTTTTTCATACTCTTCAAAAACATTCTTAATAGAATAATCAATAGTATTTTCTAATATATCGTCAACTCTAATATTATTCAGCTGTTTATTTGGAGGATAATAAACTCCAACTAACTCTTTATCTTTTGTCATATAATATTTAACATTAGCCGTACCTTCTTCAATAGGTTCACCTGAACTAATTGCCTTTTCAATGTTCGCAGTATACCCACATGATTTACAATTTACAACATTATCTTCACCAACATCACTAATTAAATGATATTCATGACTTAAAGATCCACCAATATCTCCACTATCAGCTTCTGCAACGACAAACTTAACCCCCAATTCTTTGAAAATTAGATTATATGCTTTTGAAATATTATCATAAGTTTGTTTCGCTTCTTGACAAGTTTTATCAAAAGTATATAAATCTTTCATCATAAACTCTTTACCTCTTAATAACCCACCTCTTGGTCTCTTTTCATTTCTAAATTTTTTTGTAATTTGATATAACTTTAATGGCAGATCTCTGCTACTTTTTATACAACTTGATACTAAGTTAGTAACCTCTTCTTCACAAGTTGCTGCTAATACAAATTTTTCATCTTTAGTTTTAAATAATTCTGTACTTGATTGAAATCTACCTGATTTTTCCCATAAATTTTTAGTAGCAATCGTTGGTAAAATCACTTCTGTACAATCTGCTTCATTCATTCTTTTCCTGATGATATTTTCTATTTTTTGTTGAACCATCGTACCCATAGGTAACATTGAAAATACACCTGAACTTGATTGTTTAATGTACCCTGAGTTTATCAACAAATCTGTGATACTCTCAGTTTTTAATTTTTTGCCGATTGGGGCAAGCAACCTAGAAGCCCTCATTGTTGTTGTGTATGCTATATATCTCCCCCTCTAAATGTATTTATTAAACTTTTCGACTAATTAAATAAGGATTCTATAGTGTTGATTAAACTAATTACTATTGATTATTGTGTGTGTGGGGGGGGGGGTTTCGAAATTTCAAATTTAAGAAATCTGAAAATTCATCATCAATCTAATCCCAAATCTTGTCAACTCTTTAAATTTAGATTTTTGGTGTTGTAAAAAAGTTATCGGCTCCGAAGGAGGAGGGGGGTAATTAAGTATTTTCTTCATTCTTCTTGAGCGCCGCAATTTAAGCGGCGTTTTCGAGTTTAATCAAAATACCAACTCAAGTAGTGAGTGATGCGAGAATGAAATATTGAGCTGTCAAATTGACTTGAGACATCATAAGCTTAAACAGTTATGTGATGATCAGTGCAGGTCAACAATAGAGTTTAATCAGCTTGCATAAACCAATTAATCAGTTAATTTAGCAACTACTGATACATGATAGTTCAAATCAATCAGGTTTTATACATCCATACAAGCTTGGAGTAGCTGCAACTAGTTATGCACTAACAGTTATAATATATGGATATCCAAGACTAAATTTCTTTAAGTGGCCTCTGATAGATGCATAACCACATTTATTAGTATCAATGCATGCATGTGTACATGTGCAATTCAATTTACCGTGCACTTGATGGTTATAATTCTATGTATGACCAATTTATATATATAGCTTAAAAAATATTATTGTAGCAATTAAATCTCCTTAGATACGTGTTGTACATTTCAATATAAATGGCATATATATAATCAAAAAAAAAAAAAAAAAAATAAAAAATAAAAAAAATCATTATAGCTTTATATATATAAACTCACACAATCGAGCATCTTATTCTAAATATACGAAATGTACAAGAAACCTATAGAAGGAATTACAGGCGAACACTGAATGGTCAAATACATAGTAAAATTATAAGTATACATATACAGTATAATGAAATGTGTTTAGAAATTTCATATCCATAAACTAGCACGTAAAAGTACTAAAGTATAAACTAAACACTTTAAGCCAATTAAATTCATGACTGTAGGACGTCACTGCAGGTTTCTGGTCTAAATTTGCATTCATATATTATAATTGATTATCTATATATATAAGCTTGCCTCTAGACCAGTATCTATATATTACCATGAAATATTATATCATGGTTGATAAGCTTTACTAGTTAACTATTTTTTTATTTTTGGCGACCCATATACAAAAACACGTGTACTATAGGATAGGACATGTTTTCAAATTAACCTTTTTTGCAGTCATAGTAATGAATACATGTAGAGATTGATGCCAATGGTCTAAGGGTCGTGCTATAGTCGCATGCATGGAAATGGAGATCTCGGCAATAGGGCTAATTTACTAGTAAGTACACTGGCCCTAAGCAAGTTGCACCTAGAATTAATTGAACATATGAGTATCATATAGGAAGATTTTGATTATATAAAGCCGATCGAGATTATTATTATTGCATAAATATATGAAGATTTCAAGAATTCTCAAGTATTGTTCCAAACTAATTTAAAATAGCTAATGAAAGTCCAATAAAAACATTATAATTATAATTGGCCAACTATTTACCAATAATTTCAAAACATCATAACTCTACAAACTTACCACAATCACTAAAACATCTTTATTTTTTCAAAAATCATTAAACGTCTTTATTAAAAAAAAACACAATATCTCATACATAAAAATAATCAAATATAAAACTTATATAAATTGTAAAAAATAACAAGAAAACCAACAATATCAACTTTTTATGTCCATTAATTAAGAGATTTCATAAAACTCATAACAGTTCCATCAACTTTTTTAATCTTTTCATCTCTCTGCGTTTCCTTTATTTCTTTTTTTTTTCTCTTTTACATAAGTCTTAAGCTTCATAAAACATATCCATAATCATAAACAAAATAAAATAATTAAAACACCATCCAAATTTTCGCATTCTTACATTACATCTTTCTTCCTTCTTTTCTTTATATTTCTTAATAACTTAAAATTAGGCTTCTTTTTTAAAATCAATTTTTTTTTTTTTTTTTTTTCTTCATTTACTATTTCTCTTTAAAAAAATAATAATTTATCATTAGTCTTTTTTATAAATTGTAGCGGGTTTCATCAATTTTCATCAAAATTTTCTTTTTAATCATCAGTCTCATTGTTCGTAGTAGTATTAGTATTAGTGTTCATAGATGCATTAACTGCACTAGCATTCCCAATCACCCCAGCCTCAGTTGAACTTGGGCTTTCATTCAAAACGTTACCTGTATTATTAGTATTTTGACCAGATGCACTTGAATTTGAATTTCTACCAATAGATGTAGAATTATTATTATTCCCTAATGACATCAAAGAATTGAATGATTCGGTAAAACTTGCTAATTGATTATCATAAGGATATTCTTGAGTAGAAGTTTGATTGTTATTATTATTATTTCCATAACCAGTTCTCTGTTGTTGTAAACTTGAATTTAATGGGGCTATATTATTAATACCAGATTGGTGTGGTGGAGGAGTTTGAGCAGGGAAAGTCGGGGTTCCTGGCGCACTAATTTGATAAGGATATGCCATCCCATTACCTCTAATATCAGCAAAAGATCTTGTACCTCTTAATTGATGATTAGGGGGTTGAAACATTTGAGATGGTGGTTGATGATGGTGATATTGCGGAATTGGAGGTGGTGGTGGATAATAATGACCATCAAAATGTACTGGATGTGGTGGAGGTGGCGGTGGAGGAGGTGGTGCCATTTGTGATGGATGAGAATTTGGTGAATGATGATGAGGTGGTGGGATTCCACCAGGTGGAACTAGCATTCTTGTAACAACCAACCCACCATTATTATCTTGGTTAATAACAAGACCCATTTGTTGACTTAAAATACTAACCGTTCTCTTTTGACTTGGTGTCAAACTTGATGGGAAAATAACTTCACTTCTTGTTCGATCATCTCGATATAATAACAATTGTGAGTAAAATTCTAAAGTTTCTGGATCATTCAAATCAACTTTTGGAACAACTGGGGCAACTTGAGGTGAAATTGATGGTTGAAGAGGCTGCTGTTGTTGTTGTTGTTGTTGCAGTTGTTGTTGTTGCATTGGTGGTATAGGTATAGTAACAGGTTGAATACCTTGATTATTTTGATTATTATTACTATTATTATTATTATGGTGATGATGATTATGATTCGAACTTTTTGGTCTATGTTGTTCTTCTAATTGACCTCTTCTTTCTCTCTTTTCTCGTTCAATTCTTTCTCTTTCGGCCAACGGTAACATTTTTTTATATTCTACACGTAATTTTCTACCCCCAATTTCTCTACCATTCAAATTGTTAATTACCGCACTAGTTTCTTCTGGTGTAGTAAAATTTGCAAATGCCAAACCTCGAAAAACTCCATTATCAAAATGATAATTAAATGCATAAGGTAATGGTAAGCCTAATGTGGTCATAACATCTAATAATTGTTCCTTCTTTATAGCAAATGGAATATTTTTTATAACAATTGCAGTTGGAATTAATTCCTCATCAACACCGCCAGTTCCGGTATTCAAACTATTCATTGAAGGTTGTGGTTTAATTGATCCTGTTGATACTGCTCGATTTGACATTGATACAGAATTATTCACCGGAGAAGGTCCAAGCCATTGATTATTATTATTTGCATTTGAATTAGTTGAAGGATTTATACTGAAAGCATTATGATTTGGACTTGTTGATGCACTTTTATTACTAGTTGGCCATCCACCATCATCGTAAAATTGATATTGAGACATTGAAGGTAGTGGTGGAGCGTTATTTGTTGGATCTACTGATCCAAATGAATCAAAGTGTCTAGATTGAACTCTACGAACAGATTGTGATGGAGGAGCCCATTGATTTGGTTGTGATTGTTGTTGTTGCTGCTGCTGTTGCTGTTGCTGTTGTTGTTGTTGTTGTTGCTGTTGTTGCTGAGCTGCTGCTGAAGCACTTAACGAAGAATGAGAACTAGCAGTTTTCAAGAAATGTCCACCTGGAGGTTTAAGGCTGGGCTGTGAAGAATTTGAATTCAATTGATACTCCTGGTTGAATAAATAAGGAGAATCTGTCATTGTTTATTTTTTATTAAATAATAATATAATAATAAAAAATTCTGATGAAAGATTGTTGTGTTGTTTAATTGTACTGGGTGATTTCTAGTTAGTAGAAGTTGTAGTGTGCGCAAGAAATTTTTTTTTTTGTTGTTGTTTTTATTTTTTTAGAACGTTAATTATGCGTTATAGATTCTGGCCAACGTGTTAGTAATACTTTCTGCTTGGTGCACTGCTTATATCCAATAAAAGGTTTAGGCTTTTTTTTTTTCTTTTCACCTAAAACTTTTGAAGGGTGTGTCAGTGCCAGCGCTTGTTTTATTTCTTAAGGGTGCTTAGAAAAATGTGATACAACATACAAATTAAATATACCAATTTTTTATTGAATAATTTAAAAGGTCGTTTCAGGTTGTTTTTTTTATGAGTTTTTTTTTTTTTTCAAAAATTGTTTTTGTGTCGTTAAATACGTTAAAAAAAAAGTTCGTGTCAAATAATAAAAAATAGATTTTTATAAGATCAAAAGAGTCATTAAAAAATTTGTATAATTTTGTTGCTATTATCTGCTTTTTGTATTGATCTTTTTAGTTATTGAAAACTGTTAATTGTCAATCTATTATAGTCGTGAGTTCGTACAGTATATAACTTTCAGTCGTCTAATATAAATGTCGTTAATATTGCTCGAATTTGTAAAGCAAGTCTAATTATACCCAAAAATCAGTCGTGAATTTTTCTTTTTTTTAATTAATACTGTGGTAATAATGATGGTTTAAAAATTCATTCAATCAAAGGGCCGATGATACGTCAGACTTGTCCAACAAATAAGTTCAATAAATAATAAATAAATAAACAGAGAAGGAAAAAAAGGGAAGGTGACTTGAAGTTTTTGGTGTTTAATCAATAAAACCAAAATTTGAAGAAATAAATGAATGAATGTCGTGGGAACAAAAAAATAATTTTAAAGTGTCAGTCAAGAAATCAGGAAAATTTCAAAAAGGGGAAAACTTTCTATAAACCAGCCTTCAAGTGTATACAATAATTTTAGTGCACGCATATTTTTTTTAAACACGATTCTTAATCGATCGATTCAATCATTATAATAGTACTATTTTACAATTTAAAATATGGAATATTGAGTAACAATAATTTAAATATTAAATACAGAGAGACTATCTACACTAAAAACAAGTTGATTTATTGTTTTAATGACCGTCGTTTTTGAACAGCGGCTGATAATTCTTTTAACATGGTTTCGGTAGTTTCCCAGCTAACACAAGCATCAGTAATTGAAACACCATATTTCAATCCAGATTTACCTTCTGGACCAACTTTTTGACTACCTTCGTTAATATGTGATTCAATCATAACACCAATCAATACATCTTCACCATTTGAAATTTGTTCAGCAACAGTTGATAACACTTTTGGTTGATTTCGGAAATCTTTATTTGAATTACCATGAGAACAATCGACCATAACAGTAGCATTTGAACCCTTCTTTTGTAATTTTTCTTTAGTTAATCGAACATTTTCTGCATCATAGTTAGTACCTTTATTACCACCTCTTAAAATAATGAAACAATTTTCGTTACCTTTAGTGGTAGTAATAGCAGCAACACCTTGTTTAGTAACACCCATGAAATGATGTGAAGCAGCAGCTGATTGAACTGCATCAATTGCAATATCAATTGAACCATCAGTACCATTTTTGAAACCTAATGGGAAAGATAAACCTGAAGATAATTCTCGATGTAATTGGGATTCAGTAGTTCTTGCACCAATAGCACCTAATGAAACTAAATCTGCTAAAAATTGTGGTGAAATAGTATCTAACATTTCACTAGCAATAGGTAAACCCATACTAGTTAAATCACTGTATAATTGTCTTGAAACTTTTAAACCTTTATTAATATTGAAAGATTCATCCACATCAGGATCATTAATTAGACCTTTCCAACCAACTGTAGTTCTTGGTTTTTCTAAATAAGCTCTCATAATAATAACTAAATCATCCTTTAATTCTTCTGCTAAATTTTTCAATCTTGAAGCATATTCTTTTGCAGCATCAACATCATGAATAGAACATGGACCAACAACACATAAAACTTTATCACTTTTTCTATTAATAACATCAATAGCTTCTTTTCTACCTTGTGATACAACTTTTCGAGATTCAGCAGTTAATGGAACTTCACTTTGAAGAAGTGCTGGTGCAATCAATGGATCGTAACCTAAAATTCTAACATCTTCACTTTCTTCTAATGGAGATGAAGCTCTTGGTGTTGAGCCATCTGCTTTGAACATTGGGCTTGTCATTTTTGTTGTAGTGTTTGTATGTGTGTGTGTGTGTAATGAGGAGTAAAAAAAAGTTTTGAAAAATTTATGAGATTTTCAAACTTTGTGCTTTCAGTTGTTAAATAGAATGTGTGCGTAAAAAAAGTTTTTCCGTTGTTTTAGAATTTACGCAAGCTCAAAAGAAAAAATTTATAAAGGAAAGGTTTTTTTAAGACTGATAATATTTTGAAAAAATAAAAACTGAATCTATATGGACTCTGAAAGCTTTTTATATGATGAGCATGATGATTCTGTTTTACCAGAGTATTTAGTTGAATCATAGTACTTCATGGAAGTTTATTAAAAACTAGAATCCTGTAAGCCTGGACCGATTGTGATCGATGCGCGCATTATTAGTAAACAGTTAAATTGGAAAATTTTCAGAATGAGTCAATGAAGATTTGTACAAGTAGGAGCTCCTAGAAGCGCTTGAGTGTATATAATAATTAGACTCATCATAGCCAAACATAATAAGCATGAGGAGACCGAATAAATTTACTTGGATTTCTAAGCCAATTTGGTCATACTTTTCAAGTTTCTTTTGCTAAAACCAGTTTAACTTAGCGAGGGTTGGTATGGTGCACATAAAACGTGTTTTATCAACTATAGTATACCCATTACAATTGTTGAATGGATATATATACGGCTGGCTAGTAAGCACTGGTTAATATTAGTCGACCCCTTTGTAATTTTGTTTTTACTTTTCTTCAAGTTAGACGACATCTATACCGAGCTGACAAGATCATCTCTGTGAGATATATATAGATAGCTGGAGCGTCAGTGGTATTTAAGAAAACATGATTTATAAGTATCATAGTTCTATACTTTATTATTAGCATTTAATTACTTAAGCCTATATAAAAAAAAAGTTTGGTTGCGGCTTTTCTTAAGTTCAGAGATCTATGGACATGAGTGGATTATTGAAAGGATCGACATATATGCTAATGTTTTTTCTTACCTCCTGAATCGGTACAATTGAGTATTTGGCCAGAACATAGCTTGAAATACATACTGTAGTCGGATCTCCCTTTCCCAAACATATCGATCCGGATATCCGTGGTGTTAACTTAGTGCTTCTCACTATCAGCAGACTTAATTATAAGCAAGTAATTTTCGATGCTTGTTATATCAATTGATTGATTTGTTGATTCATGTCCTAGCAACCTGACTTAATAATTACCTTGATAACCTAATCTTAAAACGGCTAGTAAAGGCAAACCTTATTTATTAATTGATATATATATCTTAATGTAATAGGCATGTTAACAATTGCAACCATTTATTGATTCTAACCTTAGGGCCGTATAAATGGGAAATTTGCACTATGACCGTGTGATACAGGTTTATAAAAGCAACTAGTTAACTATACCCTATCGCTAGTTACAAGTGGTTGAATTTTCTATATATGACAGAGGTCAAACTAGTAATAAATTACCTGCTGCGTTTATTACCTGCTGCGTTTATTAATTGCTACAAATTATTGACCTGTTTTAACAGCACTCGATTGGTACGTGCTTGCAATGATTGGCGTATATATTTAATTATATCATAACATTTCAATTCAAATTATGAATCTTGATGGTATGTTTGGATAACTATCAACCTTAAATATTTCAACAATGACTCTGGAATGAAAGATTATCGCTAATATCGAGGTATAGCTACGGAAACCTAGGAATTGATACTTTAATTATAGTAACAGAAGGAGCAATAGTTATTCATCACTTAAATACTCTAGTGATGCTGCTGATTGGCACTACCTAGTTATATGCTCGAGCGTCTTGTCGCCAAACCACTATCTATAGAGGCTTCAAATCAGTTCGAACGTTACGTACGTATATATAGGTCGTACATTTGGAAATTATAATTTACTTCTGTAGATATAATATATGTAGATGACAACATTTAATATTTAAAACCCATTTGAAATATATAAAGTACTCTACATCAATATTTAATTATAAATCAGCTGCAATGATCACAATTTCACTGTTTAACTTATAATTAACCGCGTAAATCCCTAGCCTCTAAACTTTTTAATTTTCTTTAGTAATTCAATCTTCAAAATTCACGCATAAATGCGGTTTTCAACTACACTTATGCATATATATGTGCAATCACCTCTCATTGAACTCGAGCTCTCAAGATTTAGGTTCAAAATAATTATTATCCATTGCAGGTCTTGATGATGGATTAAATCCAAAATTTTAAACATGTGCGATGAGATGAGTGTCTAACAATTTTAAAACACAAGAATACCTGCATTTAAGCTCTACTAAAGCACCGCTCAGACAGTACCCACTCACCGATTTGGAACTGTTATTTTCTTAATAATATCGATCTGGAGCTTTTTACTATTATAATGAATAAAGATGGTCAGTGCTTCCAAACTTAAAAATTCACATGTGATTGAACCATTGTTTTCAAAAAATAATCGATGGTCCTCTATATATATTATAACTTTGATCCAAAATTCTATTGTAAAATTAGAAAAAAACAAATAAGCACAATCTATATATATCATATCCGGACCAGAGACTTATATAAAAACATTAAGTGGAGGGTCAATCCTATCTAGCTTTCTTTCTAGAGCTCTCGCGATATTTCTTAAAGTAGTAGTGGCTTCGAAAAAGCATAATTTATAAATATCAGTTAATAGCCAGTTGATACATGGATCAATCTCCATGATTGCCTAGCATAGATCTTTAGTAGACTAAAATTTGAACATTCATGACTATACAGCGCTGGGTGGCCGGCCTCAGAACGATGATAGTTCTGCGATCACACTAGCTTTTCCAAATGGTCACACATAGCTAGCGAGCTTATTATTTCATTTGGATCCGTTCACTGACCATGCATATATCGCATATGAATCCATTGATTCATCGATGACCAAGTCCCTGAGTTTACCTGTGTCAATTTTTCTACGTAAAATTTTATCATTGCAATTGATCGATAGTTTCCTCATGCATTCATATAATTATGAAGCCTGTTGCCAAAAATATTGTGGAATGTAAATTCTCTATAGCCTGTTTGGGAATTACCTTATGAATTGAAATTAACCTATAGTATAATCATGTTATGAACTATTCAAATTCCATTTGCCTTTGTTCAATCGTCATCTCGACTATTTCAAATGAACTATAAATTAAATCAATCTGACTTAGCTGTCCAATTATATCTTCCTTAATTATTAACATTTGTTTAGTCATTAAAAATACATAGACCATTAATTTTTATAAATATTATAATGGTCTAAGTTCCTTGGCCCAGACTTTTTCATCCTCGGAGAATTCTCGGAAAAAAAATATTTAAAACAATATCACAATATCAGTTAATAAAACTAGACCCACTAATATTACTCATTGATGGCTCTGATTAAATAATATATATTATCATAAAATTTGAAGAGTCTAGTGCAGTTATTAAAGCCTATAAGCTGCATAAGACTTTTCCTGAATTTACCTAGGCTTCATGACACACTGCAAAACACACCATATTATAACTAGTTCATTGTGTACCCTAGCTCTATAATGTGTTACAACTACATGTAAATAATCATGCTATTATGAAGTTAACCGAGTCATAGAGTTCCTACCATTTCCAAATAAGGTTTAGATTAATTGACAACTATTTAACCAAATCTATAATACAATATATATATATATATACTATAGTTAAGTATACATCTTAAATGTATAACATCCAATTGAAAACTCGAGGACCCCAATTGTTCATTAGCTGGTACAACTTGAAGAATTCGATGCATCCAATATAATATTTGCAAGCATATGCCGATCGTATCAATTATCATCATCACAGCTGTCATATGAGCCTGGCTGTAAACTTGGGTATTCCATAAATTTCGGGCCGGATCCTATTTATCCCATCATCACGATAGATCGACATGTGGATGCATATGTAAACAATGGGTAAAGAATCATGATCGATAGGCTATTCGAAATCATATATCCATGGATATACATATATTAAAATATAATTTATATATATGATAAAACTACCACTATAAATAATTAACGCTGTTATATTAATTGGATAAATTCTTGTTCACAATTCCAATTATTTAATTCTATTCAGTGTAGCTTGAGATTTGTTAGCATCATTTCTAATTCTATAGCTTATAATTGAAATCATCTCTTTGCAATATTGTTTTGTATGTAACATAATATTTGGCAGCCAGATATCTATAGGTTGCAAGCACTTTGAAAGTCTCACCAAATGTTAACAATTGGTGTTCTATAGCTGCAATTACAACTTTTAAATCTAAAATAAAACTATTGAAAGAAGTATTGTTTAGAATGCAGAATTAAAAGTTGATTTTTTACCTATTTACAAAATTTATTTTATGTCTTCTATAAAAGTTTTTATTCTTCAGGTTGAGGCCACCAAAATGGCTGAAAACCTTTAACTAAAACTTGCTCTCCATCATCCCCCAAATTAATCGCAAACTTGGATTCTGGATCCCCAAACTCTTCAAATTTAACCAATGCCAATCCTACATTACCTACATTACCAATCACAACTCCGTTAGGTCTAACTGGTCTTCCACTGCTACTTGCTGCTGCACCACCAAATGGAGAAGGTGCCATATTAGTATTATTTTTTTTAGCTCCATTCAAATCAGTGATAGCAGAACCAACGGTGTTTGTATTCATTTTATCGGTATACCATTGGGGATCAAACTCTAAATCTTGAGTCTCATAGTTTGCGTCATTAGTAAAAACAACAGGAATAACTCGTTTCCGAACAACGCCATGATGATGGGATCGAATAGTTAGTTCTTGGCCTACATAACAACCTTTATCAAAGTCAACCCCATTCATATAATCCATACAGAATTCTAATGGTAGCGCTTTCTCTGGGGTAAATTCATCAGCACCTTCAGGCACACCCAACATCATTCTTCGTAGTTTATAGTTTTCGGTATGAGTACTTTCCAATGCCATTGTACTTTCAGCCAAAAACTCAGATGATAGTAAATCAACTGGTTCCTGAGACTCAGGCAAAACTAACCGTAAATTGAAAACACCTTCTGATCGTGGATCTAATGCACCAATTGGTACTTTGCCTTTAAATACTTTTTCTAATGTACCTAGACTACCAGGGATTTCAGTGTCGTCCCAGATACTCCAAGTGTTGTAACCTTCAAGTGCTGTAATATTAACTTTAGCTCGTAATTTGTACCGTTTTAATGATTTGATTAACGTTTCAGAAATTTTTTGGTCACATTCTACAATGAATGCTTCTTCTTGTTGTGTTGTATCAGGATAGATGAACGAATCGGCAATAACTCGACCTTTTGCATTTAAAAACCCACAATAAAAACCCAATTTATTATGAGATGGTGGAACTTTGTTGGTAATCAAACCGTTAAGGAACTTGGATGAATCAGGCCCTTTAATCGAGATCAGTGATTTGGGGAGGTTGGTAACACCACGGTTTATTAGTCGTGGAATTGATGAGGTTGATGTGCTAAAAACTCTTGAACTCATTATTGATCTTGAACTCATTATTGATGGCTTTTAATGCAGCTTAAGTGTGGAATATGATTTGGATTATTTTTATATTTTAAAACTAGGTAAAGAAGGTCTGGTTGTATCCGAATCTTTAGTAACTCAAATTTTCTGATCTGATAATTTTAATTTGATCTGATATTGATCTGGTACATGCAAGAGATAGCTCTATTCTTCAGGTTCAAACAGTCTTTTTGTGCATGAAAAAAAAACTTTTGCAAAACTATTCTATCTGTATGATGGTATGACTTCAAACTATACCTGAAATTTCTCTATATGGACCGTAAACAATAATAGGAATCTAAATTAATATTTTAATACCCCAGTTTTGAGAAAGAAAAAAAATAGCGTTGAAAAAATCATACGCACCGGTAAAAACGTCCCAACTCAAATTTAATCTTACTAATCCCATTCCTAAGACAAACGCCGCATCCTCTAGGGTCTTTATCTTGTACCCTTAAAAAGAACCTTAAGCTCATTAACCTACTGCTGCATTGACTGTGCACTTACGTGTGGCTGATAACTACTGCCTAATCCGGGTTTAACTACTACTGCAGGTCCGATCACCGGGAGCCATTAACTGGAAAATAATTTTTCAAAAAAAAAGACTCATCCAGAACTAAACCATCAATAACCATTCAAACAACATTTTAAAGAGAGATGACTTTAGTATATGTGATTGACGTTGAATCAGGGAACTTGCAATCCTTGACCAATGCAATTGAAAAATTAGGTTACTCAGTTGAATTAATCAAAAACAAAGAACAGGCCGAATCAAAACTACCAATTGCTGAAACTGTGATTTTACCAGGTGTTGGTAATTTTGGTCATTTTATGGATCAAGTTCATGATAGAGAATTAGCAGGTCCAATTCGAGAGTATATTGCAAGCGGGAGACCATTGATGGGAATTTGCGTTGGGTTACAATCATTATTAAGTGGATCAACTGAATCACCAAGTGCGAAAGGTTTAAATTTATTAAATATTCAATTAACTAAATTTGATTCTGAAACTAAGCCTGTTCCTCACATTGGTTGGAATAGTTCATGGGTTATTAAAAATGATCAAGGGAATGAATCAAGGTTAAATAGTTCTTTATATGGGGTTGATCCAAATAAGAAATTTTATTTTGTTCATTCATACGCAGCTGTTTTCAATGATCAAGTTAAATCAAGTTTAGATGGTTGGGACTATGCATTAGCTGAATATGGAGATGAACAATTTATTGCTGCATTAGCAAAAGATAATATTTTTTTAACACAGTTTCATCCAGAAAAATCAGGTGAAGATGGGTTAAGAGTTATTGATAATTTTTTAAAAGGTGAAAAGTTTAGTTCAACAATTACAGATTCACCAAGCAAAACAGGATTAACAAGACGAATCATTGCATGTTTAGATGTTCGAGCTAATGATGATGGCGATTTGGTTGTAACAAAAGGTGATCAATATGATGTTAGAGAACGAAAAGTTGGTGAAGATGGTGAACCAGTACGAAATCTAGGTAAACCAGTTGAAATTGCAAAAAAATATTATGAACAAGGTGCAGATGAAATCACATTTTTAAATATCACAAGTTTTAGATCTTTACCATTAAAAGATTTACCAATGTTACAAGTACTAAAAGAAACTTCAAAATCTGTATTTGTTCCATTAACTATTGGTGGTGGAATTAGAGATACAATTGATCCAGAAACTAATAAGAAAGTTACTGCATTAGAAGTTGCAACAATGTATTTCTTATCCGGTGCAGATAAAGTTTCTATTGGGTCAGATGCTGTTGATGCAGCCGAGAAGTTTTATGCTAATAATAAACAAGGTGATGGAAGTTCACCAATTGAAACTATTTCAAAGGCTTATGGTGCACAAGCTGTTGTTGTGTCAGTTGATCCAAAACGTCAATATGTTAGTAAACAAGAAGATGTTAAACATCATACTTTTGAAACTTCTTATCCTGGTCCAAATGGTGAAAAATATGTTTGGTATCAATGTACTGTTAAAGGTGGTAGAGAATATAGAGATTTAGGTGCATATGAACTAGTTCAAGCTTGTGAAGCGTTAGGTGCTGGGGAAATTTTACTGAATTGTATTGATAAAGATGGTACAAATTCTGGATTTGATTTGGAGTTTATTAGAGATATTAAAAGTGGTTGTAATATTCCAGTTATTAGTTCTAGTGGTGCAGGTAAACCTGAACACTTTGTTGAAGTTTTTAATGAAACCACTACTGATGCTGCTCTAGGTGCTGGTATGTTTCACAGAAATGAATACACTGTTAATCAAGTTAAAGATGCATTGGCTAAAGAAGGGTTGGTTGTTCGAACTTAGTTTTTTTTTTTTTTAAGCCATAATAAATTCAAATAGATAATGTTACTAATTTACTATATATACATTTGATATCAAACACTGTAGTATAGAATCCTACTTTACTAGAATGCATTGGAAGGTGGTACGTTTTACTAGTTAAATACAATTCAATTGCTTATAGGATACCATTCCTTTTATTGACGATAGTCCAATGGTCAGCTTTTATTACCAATAAATTTCTAGCAGTTTTTTATAACTACTTTATCAAAGCGATGATAATAACTAAACCGATCCAGCATTGGCTAATCTCAATATCCTGTAATATTAGGTTCAACACATTGATCATATTATATTAAGTTAGCATGGAAAATTCTACATGCTATTATAAATAGATAAGAAATATGCTTTGTCCATAATAACTAAAAATAAAATTAATTATATAAATACTTTTCATTTTTTATTAAATAATCCTAAAACTAATTCATCTCATCATTAATTAGGCTTCTTTCATACTAATATCACTATCTTTCTTCTCAGCCTCTTTCTTTTCATTATCCTTTTCATCATCCTTTTCAGCCTTTTTATCTTCTACAGTTTCATTTTTACTAGCCTTAGTATCTTTATTCATTTTTTGTACAACATCATTTGGTAATCCAGCCAAAACAGAAAATTGTCCACCAGCACCGGCTTGTAAGAAATTAACACCATTTGAAGCAGTATTTCGAATTCTAGTTGGAACTTCTTCATCTTCTGGTGCATCTTCACCAGCTGGTTTACCATGACCTAATTGATAAACCTCACCAAAACCCCAAGTCCAAACGGTACCTTCTTCTTTACTTAAAGCTAATGAATGATCAACACCACAAGCAATGAATTTCATCTTTGGAATTGAAATTGGTTCTTCATCATCAACTGCATCAGTAATCTTTTGTGGTTTATGAATATAACTTGGTGTTGTACCATTAGATTCATAAACTGTAGATTCTTTATTCAACTTATCATTTTTAATACCAATTTGATGAAAATTTGTCTCACCAATTGCATAAATATCACCTTCTTCTGTTAATGCTAATGAATGATGATTACCACCATCAATTTGTACAATCTTTTTATCCTTTAAAGATTCTGCTAATGTTGGTTTTTCAACCATTTTACCATCACCAGATTCTTCACTAATAAAACATTGACCAAAATTATTCAACCCCCATGAAAAGACTTGTTTATTTTCATCAATTGCAAAAGAATGATACTCACCCGCAGCAACATATTTAATTTTATTTAATGAAACAATTTTTGATGGACCAACAGTTTTAGTTCTTAAATTTGATTTAACTGGGTAACCTAATTGGAAAGATTGGCCAATACCCCAAGACCAAACATCACCAAATTTATCTAGAATCAAAACATGTTCTTTACCACCTGCAACTTGAACAACACCTTTTACAGATGTAATATGCATTGGAGTCTTTTGGATTTTAATACCTGGTCTGAAAGCTTTATCACCATCATCAATGAAGGTACCCCAAGCCCATAATTGACCTTCTGAAGTAACCGCACATGAGCAATTATCTGAAGCTGCAACACTAACAAATTGTGCATTGGTTGGTAATCCTTGTACCAATTTTGGTGTACTTTCACGACTATTTAAAATATCATCATCATCTTTTTCTTCTTCGGTTTCTTTGGTATTTCTTGCCAAAACACCAGAATCATTTGGACCCCAAGACCAAACTTTACCGTCTGTATCAATTGCTAAAACATGAGCACCACCTACTGCAAATTTACTAATTTTGGTATCTTCAATTGGTAATAAAGGATTTAATCTTGGTCTTTTAACTTCAGTAACTTTTGGTCCTAAACCTAATTCACAAATTGAACCACTACCGAATACATAAATATTTTTTGCTACTTCATCAACGTCTGGTAGGTCTGTTAGAACAGGTTTATTCAGACTACCTCTTGCTGTACTTCTTCTACCTGCTTTTGCAACAGAAGAACCTGCTCGACGCGCTGCTGCAGAACCTCTAGCATTAACTGGTTTATCTTTATGATTATCTGATGTTAAAGTTCTAGACTTTTTAACATCTTTATTATCTTCACTAACTTTTCTCTTTGGTGGCATTTTTTTCTTTTATTTAATTGTGATAATCAGAAAGGTAGAAACTTTTGAGATAATTGAATGAGGAAATAGTGGAAATATTTGTTTACTATTTTTTTTTTTTTTTCGGTATTAAAATCCTAATCTCGTCTTCTGGTTATAGTACAAATTTTTTACTCCGCTATAGTAGATAGTTGCGCTCGCTCTGCTGCGTTCCTTTTTTCATGTAATGAGGATTTTTTTTATCTTGTTCCCAAAAAATTTCAAAAATTTCTATCGCGGCGGGCGTAGATCAGTTAAAATTGACAGGTCGAATTACATAATACTTATTCGGCTCTAAATCTGTAAGATTCCATATAGTCGGTGTTCCGAGAATACTTTAATTTTTCAAAAAAATTTCATATGTGCGGCTGAGCATTTCTGAACCAAAAAAAAAAATTTGACTTTGAAAAAAAAAAAAAAATTCAAAATCTTAGTTATACCATCATTAAATACTACATATCTATACAATAATGCCTAAGGATAAGAGTAAAGAAGCTAGACCGCGACATGACCCATTACATGTGGAATTATCACAAGGTGGTGGTAGTTTGAGATCACAACCTCGTGGTAAAGAAAACCGAAAAGCAGGTAAAGAAAAACGAAGAGAAATGAATAGTAATAATGAAGGGTTTATTAATGCATCACAATCAAAGAAGATTTTAAATTTAGCTAAAGAGCAACAAGAAGAAATTGATATGGAAGAAGATGGAACTACTAACAAGAAGAATAAGGAATTAACAAGTCTAAGAGACCTAAGTGATGACGAAGAAGTTGAAGAATCCTGGTATGAAGAAGAAGAAGATTCAGATTTTGAAGATATGGATGAAGAAGAATTTGTAGAGTTGGACGATTTGGATTATAATGAAGAAGACGATGCATTATTTGATAGATATTTACAACAACGAGATGGTGGAAATGATGATGAAGAAGTTGATATGGGCGATGAACCTTTTAGTGGTACTGGTAATATGACATTAGCAGATAAGATTATGCAAAAAGTACGAGAAAAAGAATCAATGGAAAAGCAAGCTGCACCAGTAGCAAATGGGCCACCAGTTAATGAAGATGGTGAAATTGAAGGTGTTATGTTACCTCCAAAAGTTATTGAAGCATTCACAAAAGTTGGAATGTTATTATCACAATATAGATCAGGTAAATTACCAAAAGTTTTTAAAATGGTTCCAAATATGTCAAATTGGCAAGATATTTTATATGTCACACAACCAGATACTTGGACTCCTCAAGCAGTTTTCCAAGCTACTAGATTATTTGTATCAAATCTACCCAAAAAACAAGTTCATAAATTTGTTAGAATGGTATTATATGAGCGATTTAGAGATGATGTTCAAAATCCAAATACTAAAAAAATTGCAAATTATCATATCGTTAAAAGTTTGGAAAAAAGTTTGTACAAACCGGCAGCATTTTTTAAAGGATTTTTCATGCCATTAACAGAATCTGGTACTTGTACTCAAAAAGAAGCAGCAGTTGTTGGTCATATTTTAAGTAAAATTAGTATCCCAAGTGAACATTCTGCAGTTGCATTATTATGGTTATGTGAATTACCTTATTCAAGAGCTACATCATATTTTATCAAAGTTTTGGTTTCAAAAAAATATGCTTTACCTTATAGAGTTGTTGATGCTTTAGTTTATCATTTTATGCAATTCCGAACAGAAAGTGTCAATAAAGGCATGCCAGTCATTTGGCATCAATCTTTCTTAGCATTTGCACAAATTTATAAAAATGATATTACACCAGAACAAAAAGATGTTTTGTTAGATACTGTTAAAGTTCATTTACATCATCAAATGGGTCCTGAAATTAGGAGAGAATTGAATGCAGGCCAACCAAGAGAAGGTGACATTGTAATGGAATTTTAAGTTAAAAAATATATATACATAAAAAAAAAAAAAGAGTAATATTTTTAAATAAATAAATAATAATAATAATAATTTAATAAACACTTTTTACAGAACTTTTAATAAATAAAGTAGAAAAAATATATTCTTCACCATTCATATCATGCAATGGTAAATGTCGATATCCTTGTTGAAGGTTAGCTAATCGAACTGTATAAACAGCAAATGCAGTTTGAGAATCAGCATGAACACTGAATCGAACAAATGTAAATGGATAATCATTTGCATCAATAATGAATGAATTATTTTCATCCCAAATTGGATTAAAACCATTATCGGCTGGTAAACTTTTGAATTTTTTCAATGGACTACTACTATTGTTAGCATAGTAGTTTTTGTTCAAAGAGGTTTGAGATGATGAATGAGATGAAGTTGCAGATGATGATGCAGAACCACCAAAAATTTCAATTTCAACATGTGGAGTAAAACGATCTTCTTTTGTATTTTTTGGTCTTGGTAATTGTTGTGCTGATAAAACAGTCAAATCGATTTTGTAACTTGTGACAGCTGGATATTTATATTCCCTCTTTTGTTGAATCCATTGATCAAATCGAAGGATTTCCGGATTTAATAATGAATTGGGTTTATGAACATACCCAACATGACTATCAAACATTGCACTATTAATTTGTAATGCAATATCATTAGTTTGCCAATTTAATGCTACCATTTGAACTCCATGTTTCCAATAAACAACTGGATCAAAATTTTTGCTAGTGATTCTATAAGCTGATGGATAAACTCTCATTAAAAATTTTCTATTATGTTTATCCATTTGATGTTGCTTAATTGGATCTTTTAACATCGAATTTGCTGCTCTTTCACTTAATGAAAAAATATGATTCAAAGTTTTTGATAATGGTAATGCAAAATTTCGAAATTTTAATCCACTACAGTACACACCTAATTCACTTAGTTCTTGAACAATTTTTGGTTGATGCTTTTTCTTTGATTTTTTTCTTTTAATTCGATTATTTGAATCATCATCTGAATAACAGAATGAGCTAGCATCAGTATTGGTACTTGTCGTTGAATAAAAAGTATCTGTTGTACCACTATTAATATCAATCAATGACTTGACTAAAGGTTGATCACTTTTAACTTTGATTAAAATTCGATGTTTTAAATCTTCGGGACTTGGTAATGATTGATAATTTTTATCCAATGGTTCAACAATTAATTGATCGCTCAGGACTCGTTTCATACATTCAACCATTTTCAATTGATTCTCAGCATTACATCTAACTTCCAAACTAATAATTAGAGGATAAGGACTTGAAATGAATCCATATTTTCTAACAGCTTCAATAACTTCTTCAAATTCAATGCTTGTAGTCAAAGCACCATGGCAAACTATTGGATTTTGTTCACCATCCCAACAATCAATTTCAATACATCTACAACCGTTTTGTAATGCTCGAACATATGCTTCAACTGATGATGGGCCAGCAACCTGACGGCCTAGTAAATAAGTATTGTGACTTGAGCTAACAAAATACTCATTTAAAGGTCTAGTCATATCTTCTTCAATTGGCTTTAAAGGATGGAATAATTGACTTTGTAAAATATCGCTAAATTCATCACAAGTTAAATAGTTTTTGATCTTTTTGGAATATTTCTCAAAATCTTTTGAAATATTAGTATCATCTTGTCTTTGAATATTTACAACAAACTCTTTAAAGGCCCAAAATGACATTAATTTTCCATTATTTTCAATTTCATCATCAGCGTGTTTTTCAAAAATCTCTACAACTTCTTTTCTTTTTTTCATTAATCTAACGAATCTTTGGAATTCTTCAAAATCTAAACTACCACTATTATCAATATCACTTCTATCAAACATTTCTCTTAAAAAAGTCTTGGAACAATTGATATGTAATTTTTTAGTCATTTGTGCAACATCATCAAATTTTAATCGTTGCTTATCATCTTTATCTAATCTTGACCAATGAACATTAACAAATCGATCACCTGGCATCGCAAACCCACTCATTAAATCTTGTCTATACTTTACCAATTTTTTAATAGTTCTAACAAATAAATCAAAATCACTTTTATTTAATCCAACAATATGCAAAGTTTTTAATTTCATTGAATCATTTCGATAAATTATTGATGCCCATTGGTTGGAGTATTCACTACTAACTTTATATTCTTCTCTATAATTTCTTGCATCTTCTCCAACTCTAATTTCGATAATTTTATCAACTTTTAATCGGTGCGATAATTTTGAATCCCAAGTTATAACACCAGTATCTGGATTTATACTGAAAACTCTTGTAACTTTTTTCCTTTGAGTAACTCTTAATAATGGAACACCATTTTGCAAGATTGAAGGAATTTGATCATAATCTTCCAAATCCAAATCTGTTACAGTATTCCTTCTTCTAGTGATTGGGCCTATTTCTTGAGAGGTAATGCTATTATTAATATTTGCTGCTGCATTTAAAGGCTTTTTGGCTACCTGAGCGCTAGTTTCAACAACATTACCAAACCGATCAAGGACCCGCCTACTGAATCGAATTAAGTTGCTGAAATTGTTGTTGTTGTTGTTGTTGTTAGTAGTATTATTAGTGTTGTTAGTAATGTTAGTTAGCTGAGCTCCAGCACTTGTAGAGGGAGTTAATGGAGATGGTGTAGTTAAATCAGTCGTATCGCTAGTATCACTCGTACTATAACCGTCACTCAACGATGTGTTCAGCTGAAGCTGTGATCTGGATATACTTGACGCTATCATTTTTTTTTTCAATTCTTTAATAGTCTAATAAGTATATGAATGCATAGTTGAATTGTAAGTTGTTGATGTGTTAATAAATGCAAAAAAGTGTCGCTAAGTAGTAATAATATGTTTAATTGTACAGAAGTTCAGAAAATCTAGAAACAAAATTGGAGGGCAATAGATCTGTTATAAATGATAGAAATGAAAAAAGCTATTGTGTAATTGTGCTGAAAAAGGGGTGTACAAACTCTTTTTTTGGTTATTAATTCGCGGTAGTGATGGTTACTTTTTTTGTTGGTGCGTAAAAAGTGTGGTGTGGAATAATCAACAAATCCCCAGAAACTTGGGAAATATTATTGTAGTAATGGATGTAATGGAGATAGTTTTAAAAAGAAAATAAGTCTACTACTTTCCTAACAAGAAATAAATAGTGCTGATCAGACTGTTGAATATATATATTGATGTTTTGTTTTATCAGGATAGAGGATATATATGTGATTGTATGAATGGATAAAAGAGAAATGTCGAGTGGATGGAAGTTTTTATTGACTCGAATGTATGGCTTGGTTTCGGAAAAGTCAAAAATTTGGGAATAATTCAAGCTGGGGTAACAAAATTTGTAACCCTCTCAAGCATACTTAAACTATAAAAGTTTAAAAATAACCAGGTGTTCTTTAGCGGGATCCCGCTTATATTAGAAGTTAAGCTGGTGCTAGGGCCCAAAAATAGCATTTTCTACCATGAGCCAGCGCTTCAACTTTTTTATTCCCACCGGGGTTTTCCCAACTGCCAAAATTCGCCGCTGAGCACTATGGATATAGAATCGATAGATATTATCGAGGGTAATAGCACTATAGATCTATAGTTATTACTAAGGATTCTTTTATTTTTTTGTTTATTAAAGGGAAAATTGTGTGATTCTTAGCACTGCTTAAGTCCGCAAAGTTTCAATGACGATGCTCTTTGAAGGATACAATTAATGTTAATTTCAAGAAATTTAAGAGAAACTTGAGAACCCGATCCGAGAAACACTTTAAAATTCTCAGTTCACGCTTAAAGGCTATCCGAGTGGTTGATTTTATTTGCTTTTTACTCAATGAGAATTTCTTCAAACCGGGGCCACCGGAAAATTCTCTTTTCAAGCTTGCGTTAAACCTGCTTTTCTGCACATTCGAGCTTATTCAAGCTTGCAACGATCAGGTCGACTAAAGCTGGGTATGGTACACATGTGCTGTACCAGGCCGGTTATAACGCGCGCTTTCCAACAACAATGCATCGACCTCATTGCTTTTTGTAATCTTACCTGAATCAGCCAACCCAATTTAAAACTGTAAGAACCGGGGAAATTTTATGATCGATTTGGAATCTCAAGCATCCTTATTCCCATATAACCATAGGCTGCTAAAGCTGTCCTGTCATTGTAAGACTCGTCGTCTCGATGATTAATTGTGGCAGAGCTAGAATTACTCAGCTTCTTGAATTTAAATGCACTATTTCTATAGCTATAGCCAAAACGACAAGCCTCGACTCAAATTACAAATGTTGAGAGTATCTCATGCACCAGCTGAAATTTAAAAAAAAAAAAAAAATCGTGGGCAATTTAACTCGCTAGCATTTAATGTGGCAATCTAATAGGAAAATTTTCTTACAGTTAATAATTGTAGAGTAAATAATATTGAGAATGTATTGGTAAGAATTTTTAGTTTACTTGTTTACTGTAGAGGTAATAATTAATACAACTTTATAGGTATGTCAAGCTTCTATCGTGTTCTGGCTTCTGATAACATCAAAAGGGCTTATAAGTTGCCAATTACTACAGACAAAGATTAGAAATCATAATAGTCTGAATCAAGGGACTAGTTCTATTCAACTCTAACTGCACATTTAAATTTGTAGCACCAGTGTAGCCCTTCAATATATATGAAACTAATTATAACATTTACATTTGGAAAAAGCGGAGTTAAGAGCCCTACGAGTTTAGATTACACTGAAGATTTTTTATGGGATTACGGTAACCTTCAAATATTATAAAATACAGCTGCTCAGCTGTTCTAATTATTTATATTGGAGATTGAAGCTAAACCTTTTATTATAATGCAAACCTATTAATTATATATACGTATACCATGTATTACTATTATTCTGCTTCTCTATTGAGTAATAATTATTATTGAGGTCGAACGGGTATACATTTGAAGTCGACCTCAATCTACTGATATGAATCTTATTAGCACCCTCATGTGTATATTCTCGTACAAACCAATTAAATTTTCAGTCTAACTGGATTGGGTATAAAAAAACACCAATAGGGGTTAATCTATAAGCCAATTGGAGTGCTGGTTGAACCCGGGCCCAAGCAAATGTTAACTTTGACTTTATATCTTAATCAACTTAGCGAAAAGGTTCAGAGAGGGTAGAACTCCTTGGATCTACTCTGTCATGGGTGGTCAGATCTCAACACAAGATCTAAAACCCTACCAGCTATCGAAATTTGGCATTTATATATATTGTGATTTAGCTGACCACAGTTAAATATATGTATATTCACAGATAAGAAATAAGATAATACTGTTATCATGTGTACACTAGTTGATATATCTAGGTGATATCTGTTTGTTACCAATTAATATATATGTTACTAATTATTATATATACATAAATACCCTTAAATTCAATTTTTTGCAACCTTTGCAGTCATATCCAATATCCAATGTCTGATGCCACTTTTACAGATGGTAGATTTATATTGATGTTTAAAGGTTCTTACTAATGATTTAGGAAGTTCATTTTGGCTAATATGTTTATACCCACAACCATTTTGGACCCAAGTGGGGTCCAGTTAAATTGTAGTTAATTGAATACAAAAAATCATCTTATTAGGTAAACTGAAACTCAAACTATATAGCTAGTTTACCATGAGTATTTCAACACAAGATACCAGTATCTTATAATATTAGATAGTTGAATTCAGTGACTGTTTTTTTTTTTTTTTCATTAAGGTAATCAATACAACTTCAACATTATTACCAATGCTAATAAAGTATATATTTTTAAAGCTTCAATTTCAGTGTTGATAAAACCTCGGATAAATAATAACATTACTGCAGTGGTTTGCTATATATATAACTTTCTGTTTTCATAAGAAGATATTAGAATTAATAGGATAATAAGGTGCCACAAAAAATAATTTAAGTGATCGGTTGATCAATGGGTCCATCATACGTTTATTCGTATACTATTTTAAAAGGTTACAGTGCTAGTATTTTATGTAGACATTAAGCTAGAAATATCTTCGAAATTATACAGTGGAGATTTTTTTGGTGCTGATTGCGGAGATGTATTATTGATATCGGCAGTTTGAAGAAAATATTGGCTATAACTACTGGTACACTATAGAAAACTATATATCCTACTACTATAGAATATATATATATTATACTATAGTCAGATAGCAACCCTTTCAGGGATATTTTGAATGATAAGCATACCAATGTTGATCAAAGAACAGTTCAATCTACCACTGGTACAAGTGGTAATATATATATATATAATAAAAATGGGGTATGTTAGGGTCTCCAAGTGCAGTTAAGTGTATAAACTTCAGCTTCTAACGCTTATTCTATATTATATTATTGTCAAACAATAATTCTAGTTATGTTTTTGGGATATAAGATAAAGCTATTATTTAACCAGATATAGCTATATTCACCTGTAACGCCCACATTTTTCTTGTAAATATATCTTCAGGTACCCAAGTTTCAAGATAAACCAGAAAAATTAATGTACCATCCTCTGAGTATTCTCTAATCCTGGTAATGTTAAGGGTACAGACCATGCATACACCATGGAGTGAACTGTTAGAAATATATTTAATAATGTACCATATATGATACTCACGTAGTTTAATGTTAAAATAATGAGCTAATGCTAACAATTGCAGTTAATGATTCTTATAAGCTAAAACTGATTTAATTGCATTTAATAATAATATTATAAATAAATTTCTCAGGCTTTAAGGTTTATAAGCATGCCGCAGTATACAAATTTAAGGATTGTTCATCGAATCAAGCACGTTTTTCTAAGATTAATTATTGCTGGTAAAAATCTAGAAACTGGTATTTCCAGCTATATATTTTTCCAGTATATCGGTATTTGATACATATTGTGTCTGCATGCAGAAGATGAATTACGCTTTAGACTTACAGCCTAGGTACCATTAAAATCCTCGAGATTTGTTTCATGATGTTTAGATCTAGTATACATATATAGATTATAGGCTATAGCTACATAAAACCAACCGATTTGAGATATCTTATTGTTACATCGAAATCCAAGCTTGTGGATAGTTTTTAATTCCAGAGCTTATGTCATCATACGTTACTGTCCCGTTATCTTATATTATCGATGTATATATATATACTCAACAAAATTTATATTTATTATTCAATGGTAAGCTCCCCAGCTCATGTATTACTATAATCACTTACATATATACTTAAATAGCAAATAAAGTTAACAAGTTTACATCCTTCTATAGTTTGGATTGACCACAAAGATAGATAATAAAAGATGTGTATAAGGTAATTCTGAGAGCAGTGATAAATCGAGATATCAGTTTAATAAATAAAAGCTATTTTGAATTCAAACTGCACAAATTTGAGAAGCTATGTACTACTATTTTTGATGAAAAATTCAATTCATTTGAATCAAACTTGGCACTAGATTTACCCCAGGATTCATACAATTATAATCATCCCCTGGGTAATTATGCCCACCCCATCATTTGAAGTTTCAGGAGGTTCATGCCCTCCCTGCAGTGATCTTTATAATTAATACATAATTAATTAATTTTACCACTTGTACCAGTGGTAACAACTGTGGTATGTGGTTACGTTATTGTACCAGAAATGTTATAACATCTGTACCAAATATAAAAAAAATTCAAACTGAAATTTTTCAATCAAAGGTCGATTTAATTAATACCGATCAGATGTGGGATCAATCATGCATCATATATCCCTACTATCCATGGTATAGAATCTATGGATTTAAGCAGTAACTGAGTCAATCGATCGAGATTTTAATGTGACAGAGGATCTGGGGCAATATATATATCATATATATATAAAGGAGCATCATGGTTTTAAACTGCATGCCATATGGTAAATGAAAGTTTTAGCCCTCTGCTCAAGTTTTTATTGAAGAGACTTCTGCAGCTGGCCATGTATAAGCGCTCAGGCGAATCTACTTCATAGCTTATACATGGTAATATATAATAAATAATATCAAAAAATACTACATGTATTTGATATTATTATCTGATAGATATATTCAGGCGATTTAACGATATAAAGTATTTATGATTGGTAATGCAAGTAAATCTTAACTGTACATACGCTTGAAAATTTTTATAAACGGGTTGGTTACTTAGCTGTCCATGATAAAACTTAACAATTTATTCAATAATCAATTGTTCGAAATATATTTAGCTCGGAATATTCACGCAAATAAGCACTATATATAGATGTGTTCGAGATTGTAACTTCGATATGTATTCCAATAATTTAAACATCATGATGTTACATATTTATAACTGTTATCCTGCATGCTCGAGAGTCGGCTTACCTGCAGGTAACGCCCCAGATTGATTCTAAAACAACTGAGCTTTTAGAGCTGCATCTGCGTTATGCATGATCCACCTTTAAGGGGTAAGCTTACAAAAGTTTAGCTGTACCAATAATGGTAGAAATCGGTTCAAACTGAGCTCTTTATACATCCAATATATGTAATTGTAAGTACAGTTCTAAAGCAAAATCAAGGAGAGTTTTTCAAAATTAACGGGAATCTTAAAACCTGTAGCGATAATAAAACTGTCTTTAATTTTTATCTTGTTTCCGATTAAGTTGGCTCTACCATATATGATAGATTAAGATGGCGCTCTGCAGGTGTTGGCTTTATATATCCGCAATTGTGTTTGATCACAGTTGTGCTTTATCTAGCCTTTATCATCCATGGACATTAGGTAGATTTCATTGCTGCATGCCAGTTCTATATAAATCAATATTGGGCTAGCGTGAGATTAGTGTCAATACTATATACTATCCCGCCCGACCTTGACAAAAGGATTAATTCAAATCGACGGTTATCCTCAGTGTTGATATTAATAATAATAAGATTGGCACATTCAAGGTGTAGTGCAGCCTCATGTTAATTATTGATTATTCAAATTTCAAAGCCAGTTAGTTTCCTAATTGAACTTAAGCTTCGAGTTCTTCATTCTTTAGCCAACAATTATTTTTTTCTCTAAAATTTATGGTATACTATATATACAGTGGCTTGCTGCGTCAGTAAATATACTATACTGTAGTTAATAAATTTCAGGCTATCCTTCTTTAAGGAACTTTGTCTTTATGTGGAAGGACCTGATAAAAGTCTGAAGTTGACGGTAATATTATATCAACTCTAACTTTATCACAGGGGTACCAAATATCTCGAGATCTGGGCCCTCCATTGCACTTTTAGCGTTCAATGAGCTTGATTATTTAAATCAAATATGTAGACGTGGACACTGGTGCTCCGCATATGTCCTATTCTAAACATGAAAACCAACCACAAATCTATTTATCAAAAACTAGCAAATTCTTCCTCATTGTTTGATATATAAAAATACCCACTGCCTAAATACCATTGTTTATTGTCTTTAAAATCGTCAGCAATTGGTTTCTAAATGCAAATATAATGGTCTGCCGTATAATCCATATATGTATACAAATACCTTGAAATTTTCAAGATCAACAAAAATTCATAGAGTGCTTGGATCCCATAGATCCTATCCATGCATGGGGTAGGTGCGCGGGCAAAACTGGAAAATTTGTGGGGCAATAATCCAAGCATGAGTAACATATACAGGGGTAAAACCTTTTAGGGAAAAAAGTTGGTGACGTAAGCGCATAAACACCGCGATCTATCGATTTTCGGGATCGGATCCTGAAGATTTTTGTTTCAAAATTTATCATTCACGCTGAATCCATTTTAATTTTCCAAACAGGTGCATATTGTTACCGTACACATTACTTTTAAATTCTATGATATCAAGACCTATACTGATGCTATCCCTGTGGATATATCCATCTGGGTATAGGATAAGGTACTGTATAATGGTGTCTAGACTTAAGTTTGAAGAGTGTCGAAGGTAACAGCGATTTTCATTGATGATTTGACTGTTCTATAGACGCTCAGACGATCGAGCTAATTAATATTTATACTCTAAAGGATTTTATCCATGGTTATATCCAGATATAACTTTAACGTGCACCGTTGTGAAAAGATGGCTATAGTTATAACAATTGAGTACCAGCTTCAACACCAAGCCATTTCTCAGGAGATTTCTATAGTTCTTTGCAGTGGGTTACCCCAATTATCTTATTAGCTAGCTGGTAATCAGCAAGAACCACCTACAATTGCAACCACTTACAATTGTATATTGTAGTTAATAACTGGACACCATATTCTAACTACAATAAAATCATATGGCACCTTAGTAATCATCTAGAGCTGATACGAAATTTTGGAAATTGACTCAATAAATAGGGGATATATAAAACTGCTCGCGGTTATGGGATGATTGGTTGAAATTTGGGGCTAATATGAAGTTTATTTTATCCGTATATCGATGATTGGTGCTCTTAAGGTGAACACCTAGTAGTGGTAGTATCCGACCTTAGCGTTGCACTAATTTACAAGTGTTACTAGTACTAGCTATTATATACTTGTACACTTCAATATTATAAAGTTGCCCTACAAAATTAGCGGATATGCATCTAGATCTACAAGCCTTGCGGTAGAAAAAAGTGGCTGATTTTTTAAGAGTATTCACATTATAAATTGGGCTTAGCTAGGTAGATATTATCAAGGTATCGTATCCATACATATAAAATCAACACCTGCAGCATATAGCAAAACATTTGTGCATGAATTCAATTCATGGAATTGGCTGAGCCTTGTAAATTTAAACTAAGTCATCTTCTATTAGCTTCTGAATTATTTATCGATATATATAGTTCTTTATACTAACTCGGATATTCTGACGATAGAATATTCATATGTATACATATATATGAACTTATAGTTAACTAACATTTATTAATCATGTTTAATAACTAATTATTTTCACCGATGCTGGTTCAGTGATTACTTGCACCCTCATTGTTGATCTTAATTGAAACGTTTTGTGGCAATGTATCACTGGTATATCCATAATCTGGATATTAGACTGATACTTAAAGATATCGATGGGCTACATCGAGCCGATGTATCCCTAGAGAAGTGATGAAATAAAGCATACTTCCCCACACTGCAACCGGATTAAAGGTAGCCGGCAATCAAACCGTTTAAACTACAGGCTGTAGCTATAGCTTTACATGGTATCTTGATAATCAAAATTCACAAATAAAAAAGCTCCGTTTTCCTTTCAGAATTATTGGACCAATTTTTGAACAAATTATATTTCTGAGCAGGTATATTAATAATTTACATTAATCTCCTTTCTGTATAAAAGATTATTAGTACTCTCATAGATAATATAAGTAGCATATATTCGGGTCAAACTAGTTTGTATATGCTTGTGAATTGCTTCAAATCAATTTTTAACTAATAATTTGATAACGTTTCAAGTTGGATTATATCAATAACGTCTAATTATTTCTACCAATTGTATTATTAATTTCCTAAGGCTGGTATAATTGTGCGTAAACCTTTATATCTTATCTATATTAATAGCCACTTCAAATGATTTGACAGAACAAAGACATACAGCCTTCAGCAATCGATTTATCTAGGGCTAAGATTCATTTAATTTCAGCTAATTTTATATGTATGCTTAGCCAATAATTAAATGCACAATGAACTAATAGGATATATGCTACCTACCAGTAGTATATGATACAATATTGGATATCGATATCATCAGATTTTGTATATAGTGGTAACGTATATATCCATACCAATAGAAACTGAACTTAATGGGAATTTTTAATTGCTCTGGCATATGGAGATGATGTGGGGTGATTAAAATATTTTGCAATGTACTTTTGCAAGCCACCTCATGACGTGCATATTGGTCAATCCTGATTATACACACAACGTTCACAAATTATTGGCATTGCATTGTATTAACAGTTAATATTAGCTAAATGCCAAGAAGAAGTTACAAAAATTGAAGTTCATTACAAAAGTATACGTGGTAAAACAACCAGCTGGAACACCTATAGATACTATAATATCTAGAATTACCAATATTATTATATTCATTAATTAATTAATTAATTAGATTATATTTTATGGGTGTTGAGTTATAGGGACAAGATCGGTTCAACTTAAGAGTTTGCATCAAAAGTAATTAACAAGTGATTGCGAAATGTCAATACCAGTGAGTAGGAATATATAGCTATGATAAGGTGCAGTGTTATTGATAATTGGTCAATGGCATGGGGTATATATCCTATATAGATTCTATCTATCTAACTTATCAACGGGGATATGGTATAATATTTGCATATCTGATTATAATTCAATACATGGTTTAGTTAACGGTAAGTCTGTATTAGAAGCTAATTAGAGTTCTGAGGCAATTCAAGTCTCAATATTTTTTTCGAAGCTCGAGAAATCCCTTGAATCGCAGTTGACTGTTGATAGATGCATGGTTGCAACTAATTATAATATTCATCAATTATATCACTTAAATAGAAATAAACTGGATAAATCTGACAAATTATTAGTCTTAATGGATGTCTAAAAGGTTTCCATCAGGCCATGAAAATCACGATTGACAATAAGTTGTGAGTCAAAACTTGCATAATTGATGAATGCACACTAAGACTAAGATCATCGTTTCGGTACCTTCCGTAATATTAACAACATCGTATCGTTCTCTTAGTAATAATCATTGAAGCCACCTGAGTGGTAATTTAATGAGGTTCAATTGAACCCGTTGAGCATTTAATCAACATGTAGAAAACAGAGCCAATGACCGATCATGATGGAAAGTATTGTTGCTATCGCAATAAATGATGAAGATGATGATTAAACTCTTATCTCTACAAATCTCAATATACGATATAGTAATCTGATTAATTCTAGTTAAAGAAATATACATGTTTGTGCGTACACGATGTACACATGTGGTATGGAATTCCAAAGTTTTGGTAACACCCTCTCCATGATCCTGCAGTTATCGGTATGCATCCATACATATCTATAGATATCCTGGTAAAATTATACGTCTTTATCCATGATCATGAGTAATAAACTATAACCCTTGCATAAACCTAGATTATAGTACGTACTTATTTTGGAATCATAGTATTGCTTATAAGACCTGGTATTAATTAAAGGCTATTGGCTTTTGTATATATATACAGAAGTTGTGAGATTGAGAGAGATCATCTATATGTATGATAATTATAATTATATGTTTAATAAACTACAGTATATATATATATATGCTTGCCATGGAATATAGCTAGTAGAATTAAAATCCTAAAAATGTGCACATAGCTTAATGAATTTAAATTGGCCATGTACGTTACTATTCAACAATTAAAATGAATAAATCAAAGGAGTTTTTGAGCATCTCTCTAATCTCACTAATGGTATGTCGCATTTCGATAAATCTTCAAAGACAAAACGTGTACAGCTATGCATTAATTTGAATATATTTGACTATATATATATGGGTTAAATTTGATAAATACACAGAAAAGATATTTATCTCAACAGGATGTGCCACATAAGCTTACCGCTAATTTAACCGATGTATATATGGCAATTTTAAGGTATCTCGGATCTGTTCGAATTTGTTAAAATTTACCAAACTGTTACATATACATCAAATAGATAAAGGTTTACGGGACACTATAAATATATTATAATAACTACCTTGACAAATCTACAATTGCACGAAGCAATAAACTAAAACATTGATATTCTTTATTATCTATTCTCTATTATTTTATATAGTATACTAAAAATTAGTACTAATCTTTCAATAAGGTTCGGTTCTAAGATCGATAAAAGATGGTGCGGCTGTATCCGAGGACAGAATTTATCCATTTCACAATATGACACATTTTTTGTCGAAAGCTTGATCACGCCTTGGTTTAGCCAGGCACAATATCGGCCCACACATAAAACATTTAAGTTGCCAGCCCCTCAAGCAGCTCTTACCACTGGTACTCTGGTATGGTATTTTGCAAAGCGGGGGCTTAAAATCTCTCAAGCACTCTTAATCGGCTCGGTATGTAAAAAATCACACTCAAGCTGCACTAGTCTAATCTTCCATATCGGTATCGGCACTTGCATGCCGTAACTTTTATGTAGTACAACAGCTTTTAAAAAAAGTGTGGAGTTATTAATAATGCTTTAAACTTTGGGACCTTTTTCAAAGAAGTGATGCCCAAAAACGCAAAAAATACCTAAACTTCTCACATTCATTTTCTTGTTATAAACCTTTCAATATCTTTAATAACATCAACAACCCCTTCTTTAACATTTCATAGGAACGATACACATATTTTAATCGAAATAACAAAGAGAAGGGTTTTTTTTTTCAGCAAAAGCATAGAATAAATCATAGCATGTCCGTTCCAAGAGCTAAACCTTGGGAAGTATCATCGGGCACTTCTGCAGCAGGTATGACAGATCAATTTAGTAATGAAACTAACAATATAGCCGCTGGAGTTACACCAGAAAGTTTAACAAATACAGCAAATTCAAGTACAATAGCATCAAATACTAACACAGCTACATCAGCACCGTCAATACCAGAAAGGCCTACATCATTAGCATCAACCACAAATCCATCTGCATACGGAGCTTCAACAGGGTTAAATAGTATGAACTCAGGATATGGAAATTATGGCAGTTATGGGATGGGTGGTATGAGTGGTATGGGAGGATATGGCAGTGGTATGTATGGTGGTGGCTATGGATCATATTCATCACCTTATTCAAGATTTGGTATGGGAAGTTATGGTGGTATGGGTGGTTATGGTATGGGTGGTTATGGCATGGGAGGAATGGGTATGATGGGTCAAAACGGTGATCCAAATAGTTTACAAAATAGTACCCAAGCAACTTTTCAATTAATTGAGAGTATGGTTGGTGCAGTCGGTGGGTTTGCCCAAATGTTGGAATCTACTTATATGGCAACTCATTCTTCATTTTTTGCAATGATGAGTGTAGCAGAACAATTTGGACATTTAAAAAATTCTTTAGGAAGTATATTAGGGATTTTTGCAATTATGAGATGGATTAAAAGATTTTTTGCTAAATTAAGTGGTAAAAGTGTACCAGCAAGTAGTAAAGTTAATGCTAAAGAATTTGCAAAATTTGCGGCTAAACAAAACGGTGGAGTTAAATCTGGTCCAAGACCATCTTTTAAACCATTATTATTCTTTTTAGCTGCAGTATTTGGTTTCCCATATTTATTAGGTAAATTAATTAAAACCATTGCACAAGCAAATAATGAGGGTCGAATGGTTATGGGGCCAGAAGGTGAACAAACTATTGATCCATCAAGTTTAGAATTCTGTCGAGCAGTTCATGACTTTATTCCAGAAAATGCACAAATCGAATTGGAATTGAAAAAAGGTGATTTAGTTGCAATTTTACAAAAAACTGATCCAATGGGTCAACCATCACAATGGTGGAGAGCAAGAACAAGAGATGGTAGATCTGGTTATATTCCTTCTACTTATGTTGAGGTTATCCCAAGAAAACTTCAAGAACAACTACAACAAAAAGTTAAACAAATTGAAGATGCTAATCCTGAGGTAAATCAAATGGTTAACGATTTTACTCAATCATGATTCTTCATTTAGTTCAAAGCATTTTAGTTAAAATTTTTGCATTTATTTTTTATTATTTTTATTGTAGAGTATTGTTTTTTTTTTTTTCTCTTATTATTTAATATATTTGATACCTAGTCATTCTATTCTCTATTGTAGTCATCTCGGCCGTGCTTTGATTGATTATAATGACCATGAGATTTTTTGAGGGTAATTTCGCTTCGGCCTCTGCAAACCGTTGGGATCAAAATTTGAGAACGCAAAATTAAATCTCCAATCTTTTTATTTAACAATATTGATTAACAGTTATCAATAAAACAATCACACATAATTAAGATTAGAAAAAAAAAATAATAATTAAGAATGACGACCTTAACAGAAGTAGCACGTAAAACTACAATAGTCCCGCCAACTCCAGGCCCATTTTCTGCATTACAAAACTCAACAATTCGCATATACCCAGTGAAAAATTATACTTTTAGTGTTAAAGAAGCAAGAGTTGAAGAAGATCCATCGGTACTAACAAGATTGCAAAGATTGAAAGAACAATATTTACAATATGGCATGAGAAGGAGTACGGAAGCAGTATTTTTAGCTCATGAAGATGGCCATCCATATATATTAATGTTACAAATTGGTAATTCATTTTATAAATTACCAGGGGATTATTTAACTCCAAATCCTGATGAGGCTAAAGATGAATTAGAAGGGCTAATTGAACAATTAAATGAACAGTTTGGTCCCACAGAGAATAATGAAGGGTCAGATAACCCAATAAATTATGAATGGGATGTAATTGATTGTTTATCTCAATGGTGGAGACCTAACTTTGAACCATTACTATATCCATTTATTCCACCACATGTTACAAGACCAAAAGAATGTAAAAAACAATATCTAGTACAATTACCTAAAAATAAAGTTCTTGCAATCCCGAAAAATTTAAAGATGATTGCAGTACCTTTATTCGAATTATACGATAATGCAGGAAGGTATGGATCACAATCAGCAAGTTTACCATTACAATTGAGTCGATATAAGTTTGAATTCTATGATGAAAATGATAATGTTATTAGTAGAACATTAGGTTCTTAATACAAAATATAAATAATTAGAAAAAAAAAAAAAAACAAAAAAAAAAAATTTAAGAAAAAAAAAAATTTCAAAGAATAAATGAATTATTGAATCCAGCCTTGAGTAATAAAAAAATCAAATATTCTATTTAATTTATTATTTTCAATTTTTAATAGCTCGGAAGCAGTCTTTCTTTGCAATACTCCACCACTTCTTAATAATTCTCTGAATAATGTCTCTTTGATAGCCAAATAAGGTTTAGGATTCATTCTTAACTGAGAACATAATATACTCTCATCTCTTGATAATAAATGATAATCAGCTTTTTCTTCAATATCCAAATTATTGAAACTAGATTTACCTTTATAACCTGTACCATCAACAATTAATTTATTAATTGGTTCTTCATCATTTTCATCATCTTCACCACCAGGATTTAAATTTACAGGATCTTTAGCCCAATCGATTGAATCTGGGGTATGTCTGGATTGTGGCATCAGAATTTGTTGTGGTATACCACCAATTCTCATCAAAGCATTGATTCTTGTAGCCTTATCACGTTCGTATTTTTCAGCCGCACTTAATGTCTTAACACCAGCTTTTCTATATTCTTGTAATTCAGCAATTCTTCTTCTTGTATAAAATTCTAATAAAATAGATTCTTGAAAATCTTGATAATCTTTTCTAGTCATAATTCTTGCAAAAGGTCGAATTTTATTTAATAAATCTTTTTCTTCTTTTGGTCGTTTCTTTTCAATTGCATTATTTTTTCTATATTCCATCATATTATGTTCTAACATTGTTCTCTTTCGTTCGGCACGACTTGTTAATCTACTACTATAAATATCTAAAATTGTTAATTTAATATCAACATCTTGTTGTGAATCCTCTGGATCAAATACCATATCTTTAACAGGACCTTCAGCTTCATTTTCAAATTCTTGTTCAAATTCTAATCGACCAGGCATATAACCTTGAACTTCATGACATGCAGGTACAGATGCAGTTGGTTTTGTTTTTGGAATTGGCAATTGTTGAACTTCATTCTTTCGTTTTTCTAGCCTTTGTCGCTTTCTTTCTGAAAATTCACTTGCAGTAATTGCAAACCTTTTATTCATTGGAGGAATTGGATAAGTTTCACTATTTAAAAAAACTTTTGTATAATGTTCTTCAACTTCTTGTTTTGATCTTCCACCAATATGATCAGCAATATCTTGCCAACTACCTAACCCTTGAGTTTCTGCACCTTCAATTAATAGCAATTCTTCATCTGCACCCCAATCTATATCAAAAATTGGATATGCATGCTGTTCTACAATCATATAATCATGCCATGGTTTGTGATTCCCTGAATGACTTCCTTGTGCAAAACATTGAACACACAAATCATATTCATCACATTCAGCACATCTAATACGAACTAAATTGGTACAATCACATGAACATATGTCACAATGAAATCTATCAATTGTTAGTTATTTTCTTTCTTAATATTAAATATTCATACTTAACACCTGGCTCTTCAACTTTTAATGGATTAGCTGAAGCATTTTTGCGATGAATAACCGTCATCTTTTTTTTCGTTTAATTGAATCTGTTAGTATGCAAAAGTATTGGTTAGTTTAATTTTGTTGTAAATGCAAAGAATAATATAATATGCGTGGGGAAGGTGGGGTCAACTAATTAACCAAATAAATAATAAATAATTGTGCCGCGTTAAATAGAGGTCGTGGCGCGTTTTGTCGTGTTGTTGTAAAAAAAAAAATTTAATTATTTTTGAGTTACAAAGAATATGAAAAATAAAAATGTCTGGTGGTGTTGTGGTGTGGAGATTTTGTAAATCAGTTAAGATTGATGTTGGAGGTTGAAAGTTGGTTCAAAAAAAATTGGGTATGTGTAAAAAAGTAAAGAACAAGAATTGAAAATCGAAATTGGGACCAAAAATATTCTACACTGTTATAAAAAAAAAAAAATTTAAAAAAGTGGCTAGTAAAATTTAAAACTTCTCACGGAATTCCGTGTTGATTATCTAAACTACGTCATATCGGAGTTACGATGGTTTTATTCAAAAATATTTCAAATTAAATATCGGAATTCCGTTGTTCTTTGAATTTGAAATTTGACCCCGATTTATTACAAAATTTTTTTTTTTTTTTTTTTTTTTTTTTTTCAGATTTTGAAAAATTTATGAAGAAAATTATCAAGCTGTTGAGTCTGAAAATGTACTGCGCGAGGTTGATTTTCTACCTAAAACGGTAATAGGGCTAACCCTAAACACTGCTTGAGTAATAAATGCGCACGCACAACTGCAGAGAGTAGTTCACTCACATCTCAACCCACTCAATTTTTTCAAAAACATTTTTTACCTAAAGCTTAAGGATTATCACAGCTTAAACCCCCTCTAAGTCTTTAGTACTTGGTTAAGCTTGAGCCTGTTCCCAATAGTGCTTATTTACATTACAAAAGCTTAAATCACCTCCGGCTCCGCTCTTTCAGTTTAGCGCTAGCAACGCACACCCGCACAACCATCCCAACCCCTACCGCACCATCGAGCATTATCCAAAAAATTTTCCTACTAACACCTTTTTTTGAACACTTCGTCGTATCAAACCACCGCCAACTAATACAACATATAATCAACAATGGGTAGAGTTCGAACTAAAACCGTCAAACGAGCTGCTAAGCAATTGATCGAAGGTTATTATCCAAAATTGACCTTGGATTTCGAAACCAACAAACGATTAGCTGATCAATTAGCTCAAATCCCATCTAAACGATTAAGAAACAAAATTGCTGGTTATACCACCCATTTGATGAAACGAATTCAAAAAGGTCCAGTTAGAGGTATTTCTTTCAAATTACAAGAAGAAGAACGAGAACGACGAGATCAATATGTTCCAGAAGTCTCTGCTTTGGACTTGAGTCACACTGAAGGTCAATTAGAAGTTGATGATACCACCGCTGCTTTATTAAAGACTTTAGGTTTCCATCAATCATTACCATTGAACGTTACTCGAGTTACTGGTAACGCTCCAGTTAACCGATTCCGAAAGAGAAACTAAGTTATTCATTTTTTTAGAAAAAAAAAATTTAAGTGAGAAGGATGAAGGGTGTATTTGTTAAATAATTTTTATAAAAATAATTTAATTTTTTATTTACGATATCATGAAAAGAGTTTTATTGAATTATTACAACAGGTTTGTTATTGAAATGGTTAGCTTGTGAAAAAATGGTGTACTTTTGTTAAAAAAAAATATGAGGTATCAGAAACGGCGACATTAACAAACCTGTTAATTGTAGAATATCCTTCGTTAAGAAAATTATGGCTCGAAGTTATAGCGTAAAGTACTGCAGTTATGCTACTGTAGTTATATTGAATGTTTTGTATAACATTTATTGTCCTTGAGCAGCTAAGAGATAGTGTGTTAGCGCTATTTTCAATATAAATAGTTTTAATGTTTTAATCAGCTTGGAGTATAGAGTTAAAAAAGTAAACTACATACTTTTTAAAAGTTTCTATTTGAGGATAATACTCAAGATTTGTTCAATTAATCAAGTAATTGGATTCATAGGCTTGATATTTGCTGTATGGTGGAGTAAATATACCGTGTGATCTTGAGTGTGAACCACAATAGTTATATATATAGGTCACATTTCATTGGTCGATATATCCAGTATATTAGGTCTTTATAACTTTACATGCATGCTTTAGTCAATAGAAACACGAGTAGATATCGCAATGTATACTTAATATAAATTTAATTAATATGTTTATAACAAAGCGTGCATATAATTAATTAAGTATGCTTGTATTACTGATACTCCAGAATGTTTTACTTACTTTTATAGTACTTATAAATGATACAACTATAGATTATAGTTGTGAATTCTATGAATAATACTCAGATTCTACTATAGTATAATATATATATAAATACTCATATTATGGCCAATATATCTAATTTTACATATACCGTAATCAAAATCCAGCCGTTTATTAGCTAGGCTATGACCACAATATTATAACTATAGGGTCCAGTTTTACCTTTTTAACTTTTCTATGTTTAATCCAATTTTTAACTGTGGCTTTCTAGTTGAAAAATTACTAAAATTTGGATTAAATAAGGTAGAATATGAGTTGTATCCTACATATACTACATATAGAGCCAATCGTGTCTTTATCTTGAATCTGTGATATATATATATATATAAAGCGGTATATATATATAATTGTATAGAGATTGGCACGTGTATGAATTTTAGATTGCATGCTTCGTATTGTTAACTTGTAATTGAACCATAAATTTATAGACAATTAACTGAGCTAGCCGCTGGACAATATAATTGATCAAGGTGAATTCTCAATTCAATGTAGTTAATCACGACTGCAACCATGGCAAGTTCAGCTTGAGATTATAAAACTAATGACCGAACTTTTTCTATTTCAATGGTTCATTAATGCGTAATGGTAAATTGAGAATACATGGACGTCACTAATTATACACCTGAAAAATTAATTATAAATAAACCAAAGAAGAATTGTCGATTTATAGCTGGTTGTAGCTGTACACTTTAGATATCAAAATTTATGCATATATAGTATAACGCAGGCACACATTAATTATAGTAAAAGACACTCGTGTTTAAATTGGCCCACAGGCGATTTCTCGAATCTAACGATAGGTCAATCTGGACCTTTTACATGTGATACCCGAACTATAGTTCGAACCTGATTTTTAAGCTCCATGGTGGTCGCAATGAGAACACGTGTACAGTGTTCAAAATATTCACGATAAATCTTAAATTGGACTAAGGACAGCTCGAGATAATACATATAGATACTTAGCTATATATTATCCTGACAGTGCTCGAATTAGAGCTCTAGACAATTGTTAACTTTATAAAGGTAATACAAATATATAGAACATATTTATGGCTGATATATAGAAACCGGTACCAATTTTGTAACAGCTAAGGTATTTTATATGATTGAATCATCAGGGGTTTGAAGACAAGTGTATTCATATATAAGTATACGTATGGATTTCGATATACATTATAAATGTATGATATATATTGGCATACAAAAGTTAAAAGATCTTGTTCATTTGTTTTGATTATTAATTGTTAATAAAATTTAACTTGGTTTTCTACAAACTGAAGGGTTTGTATGATTAAACTATAAATATATATTTATAAATATTATCAATCATATATATAAGCGTTCTGAATCTGCTATTTGATTGTGATATTAATTAGTAGCAATATATAGATATACATTATTACTATCAACACCAGCATGCACATGTTAGCTAGCCAGTACCCAATAACCCCGTATAAAATTAACAATTATATAGATCTTCGAATAATTAACGTTAACACTTCTCCGTTATAACTAGCTTTATAATTAATCCTAGATGGTTGTATAAAAATGATATATCCTTGATAGTATGTGTTTAGCAGATATTCTATAGCTGGTAAACATGCATATATATTTGTAAATTCTTAAACCATACGCGTGCAATACTTGAATGGCATGAGACTAATATATAAGATAGTTATCACTATTAATGGATGACCACAAGCTTACATGATTTTACATTCAAGTTAACTAAACAATTAATTTTAAGTATCGATCGTTTGAGCACTATAGCTGGTAATCACAATTTATATACATATATCGATAATTCCATATGGATGTCAAAGATAATCGGCAACGTCCCTATCCATGGATGGTATTTTGCGGATCGATGGCTTTAATTTTACAGGTAAAATATCCATCCCGATCAATCACGATCGATCTCGATGCATGCATTTGTTTGATCAAGCCCTTCAGGACGATTTCAAATCAATTTAAAGTTTCATATATTGCAATTTTTTTTTTTTTTTTATCTATATATTGCAAGCAAAAGTGGGCCCCGCTTTATTCTCCGCATGTCCGCCATTAGCCATCCATATATCAATTTATTTGACCTATATGTGGTATAGACCATTCTAAAATGTCACTTAAGAGTTCAACCTAGGCTTGAATATGACTTTAACGATAATCCAGCTAAATAGGTCGACAAAAGAATGATAGGGGTATATCCAACCATCGAAAGTTGTGTTCTAGGCAAGTATAAGACTTACAGCAAATGTTTTAGGTTACAATGATGGGCTCTGCTGATTGTATAGGCTTAATATATATGGCTATTATAATACTTTAAAATTTCTAGATTATAAATATATAATCTCAGATATTTGCTTATAGATATAGAATTTAAATAATTCAAACGAAGGTTATATATATAGCGAGATTTTTTGATATAATAATGATTATTTTACGGCTATAGACTTGCATTGAATATATACACTGCTGGGTAAAGGTGGTTGAATGAGAAAGATCAGATAAACATTTTAAATTGATTGATAATCTTTGAACGAAATCACGAAAAAATTTCTAGTATTTATAGATGCACTTTAGGATTTTAACAATTTAAATACCGTTAATGTGTATACAGTAGCATATAGCTGTGGGCCAATATATGGAAATAAAAAATATTAAATGTTGTACATGGTAATAATGTCAACCAACCTATAGCTATAGTGGAACTACTTGTACTTTCCAGCCTCAAACTTAGCTACCAGTAGATGCTTAAAGAGTCCTTTTAACCTCAAGATTTTACATTCTACTTTTACCAGGTAATATACAAAAACCGGATGTCCATATTAAACGCAGCAACACTAATAGATGCGATCCGGGTATTCTTACCTTGGTTTTTTTTATCTAAATAATCTAAAACCTTAATACGGCTTGAGAAGAAAATTTTTCTAAATTTCAAAGACATGTTTCAGAATTAACTACCATTTCCAAAGGGTTTAACATCTTTTTTAACACAATAAAAGTACGGCGTTCCATACTTTCGCTGATATCTCCCCCACCTAAAAACGCATTTTTTGTGTCATTTATCAGCCATGTACTATAGTTGAGAGTTTCTGATTCAAGGACTTAAATATGATTTAAAATCTCCTATTTCTATAAATTGTGCAAAATAGAAAAAATATTTTAAAATATTCTGTTCTTTCTTTCTAAAAATTTCGAAATTGACATGAAGCATTTGGCACTTTGATAATTATATATAGAGCGGCTTTTATATACATCAATAATTTATAGTAAAAACGATGAAAGAAAAAAACGATAAGATTCATTCCAAAACTGTGGATAACAATGTGATAAGCACCAACATAACAGAAAGAGAAATAGATCCCAATAAACGACCAGATGTTTTCAAAAGCACCACAGCAGAAATCTTAAGTGCATTTGTAATTACATTAGCCCCAGCATTAGGTTCAATGAATGTTAGTGGATTAACAATTGCGTTACCCAGAATTTCAGAATATTTTAATATAGAAGGGGGGTCATTAAGTTGGTCAATGAGTGCAGCAAGTTTAGGAACATGTACATTTTTATTATTAGGAGGTCAGTTGGCTGATATTTTTGGTAGGAAAAAGATGTTAATGTTAAGTTATGGGCTATATTGTATATGTGCATTAGTTAGTGGATTTGTTAAAAATTTTATTGCATTTTGTGTTTTACGAGCATTACAAGGAATGACAACAGCATGGGCTGTTACAAGTGGTGTTGGTATTTTAGGTTCAACTTATGAACATGGTAGAAGAAGAAATTTATTTATGGCTGGATATAGTAGTGGTGCCCCAATTGGATTTGTTATGGGGATTATAGCATCGGGTATCTGTACGCAATTACTTACTTGGAGAGCAGTTTTATGGTTTTTCACAATTGTTTATGCATTAGCTACAGTAATTGTATTTTTTGTTGTACCAAATGATGAAAAATTAAATAAACAAATTGTTAAAGAAAGATTGAAAAAAATTGATTACGGTGGGGTTGTATTAGCAGTTTGTGGGTTGACGTTATTTATTTTTGCATTAACACAAGCCGAGAGTGCACCAAAAGGTTGGAAGACTTCATATATTATTGCATTGTTAGTTATAGGGTTAGTATTGATTGTTGCATTTTGTGTTTATGAATCTTATATTCCAGCTTATCCAATTATGCCAATGTATATATGGAAATATCCAAGTTTTGCATTATGTATGGCTATTATGGCTCTAGCATGGATTGATTTTACTGGATGTTTAACATATTATGCTACTTTATATTTTCAAGAAGTTAAGCATGCAACTCCTTTGTTAACTACTGCATATTTTTTACCAATGGCTATTGTTGGTGTTTTGGTTAATGTGTTTGCTGCTTTTACATTACATAGAATTCCTGGTAGAATATTGATGATTGTTGGGAATTTAGGTTTTCTTGGTGCAGCATTATGTTGGTCATTTGTTAGTGAAGGAACTTTATACTGGGCATTACCATTCCCTGCATTGTGTTTAGCAGTTATTGGAGCAGATTTAGCATATAATGTTGGTAATTTGCATACATTATCAAGTGTTGATAAGTCATTACAAAGTACAGCCGGTGGTGTGTTTAATACCGTTTTACAAATGTCCACAGCAATTGGTTTAGCAGCATCAAGTGCTGTTGTTACATCTGTTGAGCCGAATGTTACAAGTTCAAATACTTCAGTTCATGACAAAATTAAGGGATATCATGCTGGGTTTTATTTTGCGGCTGCTGCAGGTGGGGTAGCGTTGATACTATCTATTTTCTTAAAAGTAGGTACTCAAGGTAATACAAAGAAAACTGATTCAGAAACAGAAATTGAATAGTTACTAACTTATGAAAATAATGAATTAACGAAATTATAAAAAAAATAAAAAAAATAAAAAAAAAAGAAAAGAAAAGCTTATCAAATAAATAAATAATAAATAATGAATAATTCTGCCTGGTGGATTTTGTATAAGTATTACCGACGTTTAGCAAACCTCCCTCTATTCTTATTATTAATCTTAAGTCTTCGAAAATTTTCTTTAACCTTTGTGTTCCTAACTTTTGGCATCTCACTAGCCAGACCCTTTTCAACATCTTCTTCGGTAATTCTAGCCTTAAACTTATGAGCCCTAGTACTTCTCTTTTGTCCTTTCTTTTTGCTTTTACTGTTATCATTGAATGGATTATTTCCTTCTTCTTCATCTTCCCATTGACCCTCTTCATCTCCCTCACTAAGTTCATCCTTAATTCCTTCAAGTCTTTCAAACTCTTCCAACTCTTCTTTCTCTTCTTGGATTTCTCGAAACTCACTAATCAAACTTGATAACCCATTTTTTATTCTTCTAGGTGCAATGGGACTAAAAGTTATTGATTTGGTTTTAAAGTATGCCGGAGTATCACCACTTTTTGGTGTAGCTACTCGTTTGTTAGGTGATCCTCCAACTCTTTGTGATTGGGGAGTAATGACTATGGAATCATCAAACTTTATTGGTGATGATATTTTTCTCTTTCTTGGTGTAGCAAATTGCTCAGAATCTTCTACAGTGATATCCAGTGTTCGTTTCTTTGACGGTGTGCCAATTATGCTAGGCATCTTTTTTACGGGTGAAGCCTCTATAATCTCAAATAATCCCATAGCACGACCTTTAAGCTGGGGGGTAGGGCCAACTGTAGTAATAATCTCTTCCTTCTCCTCCTCTTCTTCATCTTCTTCCTCATCCTCATTACCACTTTGAATTGATTCATGAATTTCAGCACTCGATGGTTTTCTTCGTTGAGGTGTACTAGGAGGTGCATTTTTTTTATTTTCTGTCCTTGAATGTTCTGACCGTGATTTAGAACTTTTAGATTGTTTTGAGTGGTGAGATGACTGAGTTTGTGGTTTTGGGTTCTTTAAATTTCTATATTCTTTATACATTGCCTCGATTTTTGAATCCTTTTTCATATCTTCTTTCGATGGCGCTTTACCGTTATTTTCTTTTCGAAAGTTATACTCCCATTGTTTAATATCTTTTTTCAATTGTACTAATCTTTCTTCTCTATTGATCTTTGTACTTTTTGAGTCATTTATCCCAGATTTTTCAACCTCCATAACTGAAGCTGATTCTGATAAAGCCTCTCTAGTGGTTCTTTTCCTAGGAGTTGATACCTCTTTTTTGGATGGTGAGACCTGTTCATTTAAATTATTAGCTGTTTTTTTAGGTGGTGTACTCGACCCATCATCACTGCCAATTGTTTCTTCTTCACTTACCACATTTTTAATGATGTTTCCATCTACACTCTTTTTAGCTGTACGGTTCTTTATCAGTTCAAACGATTCATCTTCAACTAAAGTATCCTCCGAAAACACGTCGTTAATTTTATGTTTCATTGGAGTGGTTTCATTTGTTGAGGTTTTATTTGTGGGTGTGGTTGATACACTACTACTCATTCTTTAAAGTTTATGTGTGCTGGAAGTGGAGTGATGTATATAAATTTTCGAACTGTACTATTAATAAAAGTTTATAGAGATAAAATTTTGAACGCGTAAATATAATTTTAATTGCGATTTGAATCCGTGGGAATTTTTTTTTTTTTTTCGGAGCTAATTTTTAGGACGCGTCGAAACATGCTAGTTTGCTTGAAAATTAAAGTGCTTGAATAAATTTTTAAAGGTGTTTTACGACGCGTAGAACTCTATGCCGCGGTAAAAGCTTGCAGAGGGATCGGACGTAACGGTTTTTTTTTTTTTGAAGATCAATCTAAGATCTTAGATTAAGTTTATGTTGAGCATAGATTTCTACTGCTAGATTATGGCCGATACCATAGAAGAACCAATTGTAGTATTTCATATATGTATCAATATGTTAAATATGAGCTACTTTCATTTTCATTTCTTAACTTCATAAATTTACTGACTTTTTCTTGTATTGTACCGGTGTTAAGTTTTACAGCTTCGGCAGAACAATGAAAGCCATCGTTTTAAGAAAATAAACTGCCTGAGCCGATGAAACATCAGTCATACCTGTAATTCCGTGCATTAACTAGTTGGCATATAGTTGATAATACCGTACTATTATTACTTTCAATATAAAAGAATAATTGCTGTAAACCTGTGCAAGCTTATAGTTGTTAGCCATGCATTTTTGCTGGAATTTCACCCCAATTAAATATCAAGGTTTTAAGAAGTTAATCAAGCTAGTCAATAAATCATCTATTTTAGATATACCTAATTACGCTCAGTTGGTGATTCTTTGATTGATTTTTATTAATATGTTTTCTCGATCGAATGGCTCAATTAGCATTAATTCATTAACTGGGTTATTGTACACTCTAAAAGTTTTTACCTGGTTGTACAAACTGCTGTGTAGTATAATGAAGAAATATAAACTTTCAGATTATCAAATAACACAATAATAGTAGCATGCTCTTAATTATATTAAATCTTTGAGAGTTATTGGGTTGAATTATGGTAACTTTAAAATCCCGGATTTTTTTTACATATGCTTAAACACTCAATATTTGCGTACGTTCTAATTCAGATCCCGTATTGGCCAAGCTACCATAACCTACAGTATAAACCAATAAAACAAAACAAAACCAAATATTTTACAATCCAGTATACTATAGTACTAGTAACTCCTTTTAATAAAATCATAAAGTCGCTTAACAAAGGTGTATATATAATGCCAACTTTAAAATTCCGGATTTTTTTTAGAGCAACTTCAACACTGGAGCCCATAACTGCGAGAGTAAACTAACTTTTGATTTGACCATAAACTAGTTTAAATTTTATTACTAAATCTTAAAATTCTTTGACCAGAACATTAAAAAATTTTTTTTAACGATTTGATGGGATTGGTTGAAATGACGGTAGCTTTAAATTCCCGGATTTTCTTAGTAGCCTAGAACTCGAAACCCCCCACGTCAGGTCAAGTATTCTCTCGATTATACTGTCACAACTTATAGAGTAAACCAATAATACACAAAACAAATTAGAGATTTTAATTACTCACGAATACTAGTAACTTTTTTGAACCAATATATGTTTAGTTTATTAAGAAAGTTAGGTATATTATGTCAACTTCAAATTCCCGGACTTTTTTCGAAACAGCTTAGATACTGAAAACCACAACTACGAAAATAACGTCAGTTTTTAATCTAAGAAAATGGCTCCATAATAGTAATAACAACAAAACTCTAGAGTGTCTGATCATTCTCTATTATAGATACTTAAACTGATAGTCTTGTGAAGTTTTGATATTGATTCAAGTAATCAATGCCAACTTTATATACCCGGATAATTTAATTAGAAAGCACTTGAAAATCAAAGGCGATAAAAGGCCATATGAGAACTATTGCATCCTTACCCAAACTAACACAATTTAACCATGATAATTGTCTACTATAGATAGCTACTGGCAGATACAGATAATCCTTGCTGGCCGGCAGCAACTAGTCGAACAGAGAAGACTGTCCAGATAAATCTGTGTGAATATAACCAGAGTCAAGGAATTGATGGATCGGTCAATTAGTTTCAATCAGTGTTCTATTGTCCACAGAACAATGGAGCAGAGCCAATTCAAAGGAAACGGTTGACAACACATACATGTACACGTGGGGTTTTATATAACGGAAATACTAGCAAGCATCAACATAACCCTAGGCCTATAATTTTGTGTAGTATCCATATAAATATTGAGATAATTCAGAAAAATTAGAATATCAACGCACAGCGTTACTTTTCAAGTTCTCTGGATAATGTATGTATTTTTATTAGCTATAAATAACCCACCAGACATATATAAGTCAGTAACATACCAGAAACTAGTAAACCAACTTAAAACGAACTCTAGCTATTAAAGACGATCAATAAACATGCAGCACATTTAAGATTTTTTTTCAATTTGATGTTTCTTAACCACTCTACTGAAATTAGACCAACTAATCATTCCAATTGACAACTCACATCCACCCATTTTCTCAGAATCCATCATTAACAAAAAAGAATAAATAGTAACTTGGATTTGAGCAAAAACTTGGATTTTAACATTATTAATCTTTTTTGGCCTCTTCAAACCCACATCAGCAATTGATTTTGAATCTTTTTTAACCATTAAATCAAAATAATCTTGAACCAACTCACGATTTCTACTAGCTGGAGAGAATTGGCAACACTGATCAACCAATTCATTCACCAATTCATCGGTTGAGCTGAAACTGGTTTTAACATAATTTAGAAACCAATCACAATTAGACAAATCCAGTTTTTTCTGAGCATATTCTTTATTAACTCGATAATGTTCTATTACACCAATTAAGCTCAAAGAACAACCCATTTTCATAATATGATAATACCCATAAGCTCTGTATATTTTTGCAGTCTCCCATGCAGGTTGACTCCCAAACTCTTTCAATACAGGTAAAAATGATTCAATAAAACCAGTCTGATGATCAAAAGAGTTGATTAATGAATTGCAATTGGTGATTTCATACCCCGATGGAATTTCTTTCAACAAATTTTGTGGAACTTTGGATCTTCCCTTCGAGATATTGACTGTATAAATGATATTTTTTGTGAAGCTGGAATACCCTAACCATAACATATCAACATTATCATTAGCAAACTTATAAGTGAAAAAATCTGAATCACCACTGACAATTACTCCATGCTGATCTTTTGGTAATTTCGATACATCATAAGCAATAGCATCATCTGCTTCACCATTAATGACTTTAATATTAAACATCTTAGCAAACTCTGGTCGTTCAATAACTTCAAAGAAACATCTAGAAGCAAAAGATGGTTTACATTGGTTTTGTATAACTGCCCGTTGACCACGGTCAATTCGAATTTTTCGTTTATTCTCAGGTGATGCACCATCAACATATATTGTTGGTTTATGAACTAAAGTATTAGAAAGTTTTATTAAGTGAATCTCAATTTCTTTGATATGATTATCATAATTTTGGCCTTTTCGACTGATCTCGGCACTTATATCTTGATTAGTTACCACGAATTTTTGTCCACAAAGGTTGTGTGCTAATGATGGGCCATCAATAAAGAATGTTGAGCCTGATAAACGTTGAATAGTATTGAAAACTTTAAACTTTTCAAGCTCTGTTGTTAAATAGGGAACCCCCATTTTCAGTTTTTATATATTATAATATAAAAACTAGAAAAATAAATAGGCTGAAGGATCTTGAGCTGTATTTGTAGTTTTCTAAATAACTAATTGTTAAGTTTGAAACCTTAGCTGTAAGTATTAGAAACCTTTTAATTAATTTTTTATCCTTTTAAAACCTGAATTTTCAGAGTTGTTTATTGTTTTTTTTTTTTTTATTATTATTATTTAAGTTTTGCGGGTTCACTGATAAAATTTTAGACCAACTGAGTTCATACTAGTATTGATAATATTGTCTTGTAATAATTTAGGCTATTCTACAATTTAACCTTTGACTCTTACCCTTCATCAATATAAAATATTGATATAGGAGTTTTGTGTTTTGATTCATCTTAATAACTGCAGGATATTGGATATTTAATGCCTAGAAAAAATCTTATACAGCCTCTAACAGAAAATTTATAAAGGAAATAGAGAAAGGTATATCCATACCGTTAACCTTAATTTTTGGCTGTTTTTATATACATGTTCACCTCAATGACGGCATGTCTAGAACCATTTGAGTATTATTATTATATACTTTTAGTTACGAACCAATGCGGCAGTGTATAGATAGAACTATTTCATGATATTGCAAACTGGCTTGGAGCAACAATATATATCTTTATAAATATTATATTATAATCCTTACATGGAAATTTGATCGATATATTTATGATATTCAACCCAATAGCTGTTTTCACGAAGATGAATGCTGTCAAATTATCTATATATTCAATGCTAAGCTTAAAATGTTTGTTTTTCTACATGTAGCTGCTACCTGATGAATACAACTAAAGATTTTAAATTTATAAGATGTCTCACTTTTCAGTACCTTACGGTAAATTCCCATGAATGATTTTTTATTGCCACAAAATTATATTGTTACCACACATTTGTTATTATACGATAGCTATAGGCATTCTGGTTCGATAGATAAACTAGTCACATAACTTGAACGAGAATGAAAATGAAAAAGAAAAAGGAAGCTGCAGAATAAATGGTAAGAAATTACTCTACTGAAGGTTAAGTTGAATGCGTAAACAATACGGTAAAATTATGAAGTTATAGGTTGTATATATGTACTAAATAGAAGAAGATTATTTTCAATCTTTATTATAGAAATACTCTATCCAAACACTTTTTAAATCAAAATGTACTCCTATTAGTTGCAATCAACAGAAATTAAAAAAGGCAGTAACACAAAAATAGATCAAAGCTAAAAATATGAGAGTATACTTTATTATATCAATTCTCTCATCTTTCAGTTTGTTTATTCTTATTCTTATATTATATTTGATAGCTTCAATTGTTTTTATAATGACAATAATCGATTAATACCAATTGCTCTGCTTGTTTTTATTTTATTTTTTTTTTTTTTTTTTTTTGATATTTCAGAAATATTTACAACCAGAAACAAATAATCCAATATTAAGAAACTTTTTTTTTTTAAATTCTTTTCTTAAATAATAATAGTATATAATCTATTTATTTTATTCATAGAAACATCCTATTACCTTAGCTTAACCTACTTTTATTACCAATTTTTAGCAAAATCTACCTAAAGTAGCTACCTGAAGTAGCTAACTTAGAGTCATTAGTAGTATAAGTCCAGCCACCAAACTGTTGTTGAACAGAATCGGATAAATAAAAATCTTTATCAACAACACTATCAGTTGGTTCTTCACTAGTGAATTCTTGATCGAAATTAGATGTATCAGTGGCAGATTCAACAGCTGGTTTGAATGGAGCTGCATATTTTTTAGCCATTAATCGTTTCCAATCAATTTGTTGAAAGAACGGATGCTGTTTAATTTCCCATGCTCCATTAACACCTAGTCGTTTCTTTGGATCTCTATCTAATAATCCAATTAATAAAGATCTAGCTTCTCTATCCATATCTTCAGGGAATCTTAATGGATCTTGTAAAATTTTTCTATACATTTCATTTGTATCTTGATCATAAAATGGAGGTAACCCAGTCAACATCTCATAAAATAAAACACCAAGAGTCCACCAATCAACAACTTTTGAATATCCATGTCCTAATAATAATTCTGGGGCTAAATATTCTGGTGTACCACAAAAAGTATTTGTCTTTTCTTGGCCTGCCATATTTAATTTACATAAACCAAAATCACATAATGCAATATGACCAGTATAATCTAATAAAATGTTTTCTGGTTTTAAATCTCGATAAATAACATTATATTCATGTAAACATTCTAATGCACATAATAACTCTGCTGTATAAAATCTTGATCTATTTAAATCAAAACGTCCCTCTCTTTGTAAATGATGAAATAATTCACCTCCATTAATAAATGCCAAAACTAAATATAATTTTTCTGGTGATTGAAATGAGAATTTTAATGGAACAATAAATGGATTATTAATTTGTGCTAAAACAGTTCTTTCTGCTAATGTATGTGTGACTTCAGATCTTGATACAATATGTGCTTTTCTAATTGTTTTCAATGCATAAACTCGATGAGTATCTCTCTTTTTAACTTGCATAACTTTACCAAATGAACCTTTACCAACAACTTTTAGTAAATCAAAATCATCAATTGTTAAATGTTTATTAGTGTTCTTTTGAAATTTGATGTTTAAATTTAATTTCCCACTTCCTGAAGTCAAAGAATTCCAACCATTTGTAATTTCAACATCTTTACCAGTAACTTTTAATTTACATGAACCCATAAAAACATCTTCATATTTTCTACCACTACCACTAGAGCCAGGATTCGTACCAACTGACATTGGTGTACCACTAATAGAATCAATAATAAAGCCACCATTAGTTAAAGGAACTCTGGTATAAATTTGAATACTCAAGTATTCAGCTCTTGAAACATCAAAAGATTGTAATTTATCCCAAACGGGGCTATCAATAGTACCCGATGAAGCTTCCAGAATAACTTGAGTTTTATCATAGTCTAATACAATATAAACAGGTGGTCTCTTTCTTGCAGTAGTTGGATTATGTCTTTTACTTGGGCTGCTTGGTGCATTGTTAGTATTATTGTTGTTTATTGATGCAGAAACAGATGATGCAGTTTTTGATTTATCTGATTTATCATTTGATTGTTCATCCTGCTGTTGTTGATGAGATGGTGGTAATGATAACCCCTGAGCAGATCCAATTTCGACAGTTAATAACCCAGGAGTAATAGTGCTAGTACTTTGTGATTCATTTATGTTATTAGTTGATGATGATTCAGTTGATTCATTCTTTAAATAATATGGACTATCATTTGTTAAAGTTTTTGATGCAGTTTTTTGATGATGCGATGTATTTGAAGATTTTTGATTTGAATTTGAACCATTTGATAATGTTTCGCTACGAGATGACGGTCCGGCCGATGAATTGGATGAATTATTTGTATCTTCTTGTGGAGCTGGTTGATTTTTGTTGGATTTTTGAAACGGTGATGATAAATGTGTTTCCTTTAGTTCTAGTCTTGTTAGTACCGTTTTTTTCTTTTTTCCTTGACAATTACTAATACATACTTTTAGTTAACTTCCAAGTCGACATGATTTATTTTATAATTCTTTTGTAATATGGTGATGCAAAATGTATATCTATAGTTGTACCAAATCAAAAAAACAAACTTTTACGAGTCTTGATATTTTTATCGTCGATAAAGTTGATTCAATCAATAAAAGAAAAATTTGGTTGTTGTTAAAAAGGAGAGAAAAAAAATTGGAACACGCTTTAGAAAGTTGGAGGAAGAAAAAAAAAATAACATTTTCTTTAGGGAGAAGAACAGTGTGATTACTGTCCACTTAAGCTGGTGTAAAGGAGATAAAAATGGGAGGTTTTAAATTTTTAAGGGGCGAGTTTGTGCTTAAGCAGGTGTGATGTGACTAAATTCAGACCTGGTCTGTTCAGACTCAAAGATCTAAGCTGTTGTAAGACTGTAAGAGCAGGGAAAAAATAACAGAGTGGCTGGCCAAGACAGCCTAGACAGCCTATTGTTTAGGCTTCTTTTAGAATTCTAAAAATGCTTAAAATTAAGGTTGCATGGCCACTATAGGATATTTTTCTTACTGTAAGCAAAACTATTCTATACAGATCTTGATGTTCTATCCAGGGCACAGGGGGATTTCTAAGGATTTTTCTGATTTCGTTTTCTTCTTAATGATTACCCTATTAAAAAGAGATTTATGGTACTACTGAGCTAATATTTATACGTGTTTTGTGTAATTATGAGTAGACTACTAAGATTTTCTGGTGGATCTTTGATCAAGAATTTTTGAGATTTAAGCTACAAGTCACACACATGTTGCAAGTATCCTCTTGAAACAATCCAGTCGATGAGATTCTTCATTGTCTAGCCTACAGACTATTGCAGGTATTTTTAAGAAAAAATTTAATTGTTAAGAAATTTCTTAATTACAATTTGTTCTAAAGTTGCACTCATCCGTTTATTTAAATTTATCAGCCACTCGAGAGCAAAAAAACATACTAAATAAATACTATATGGTATGGATAAAAGTTATATAGTTCTAGTTGGTATCATGAACGACTTTTGACTCTAAAATTTATACATACCTCCATTTAATCATCATTACTATGCTTTGCCAGGAACATAGTGGTTTTACAGGTTGAATATGGTTGAAATCACACTTCAGGTCCAATATCATAGCAATTACCAATATTAGGATTTACCTTTAGAAGTTCAAACGATTTTGTACTGTTTTACGTGTACGGAATACGTGAAATAGTTTGTTACAAGTTCTTAAGACAAATAATATTTTTAAATATGATTCGTAAGTTTCAAGATTTTACAAGCTTTCTACAACCAGGTATACGACTGACTAGATATACAGCATTACTTATAGTTATTAAACAACCACCTTCAAATATTTTATAATTGTAGGCTCATAGCTGGATGTTCCAATTGGTCGAATAGCTTCGAAGTTAACAATTCCAATAGTGAGTATATATTTACATCATAAACCCATTGAAATTTGGAAGACTTGATTAAATATTCTAGATCTCGAGACATATGCTAACTTGACTTGATATTCTTAATACTATTTAAACATCCATAAATTGAGATAAAGTAACTTTTTGCAAACAAATTGATTATATGATTATAAATTTATCGTAACATACCATATTTGCAGTAGTCAGAAATTTCTGATAATGGCTTTATGCTGGTGGAGGAGGCTATAATATAGGTCGTTGAAACATGATATTGTGTCGTCTCACTGAGGTACGGCAGACCAGGATCTTCAACAATGGCCTTCCCCAGTCGTGGCCAGAATATGCATGGGTTCTTCCTGAACCCCGGTCCAGTGCGGTGACAGCTGCAAGGACTCTGGCACAATAAAAATAGCTTACAGCCACAATGTTCAAGCTGTTTTAAAGTATACATGGATATATTTTTTAAGAAATTTATGGCGTCATTGTACTTTTTTCGTCAAGCCAGCTGTGATTTAAGGGACGACTGTTTCGAACTTTCCAATAAAATCCTGCGGCGCGCGGCGGTACCGGCTTCGGCTCACCAAATCGTTGGGCATCGGCCGTTGAAATCTTATATAAACTGTAGCTCCTGATATATCTACTATAGCAGAGTAGAGCTGGTCAGAGCTCAATGTAACTAACCACAGCGACCTTAGGCTAACCTCCATCCTAATTTTAAAAGTAAGGTTCACATAATCTTAGTAATTATTGTTCCTCATAGCAGCTCTTATTAATGATCTTCTAGTTTCAGTTCATATCTTTGCTTATCAGTAATATGCATTTATCATGAGTTAAATTTAGATTCTAGTGGTGTAATATTCTTTGATTAATTATAATATATGAAATAGATATAAGATAGCATGCAATTAATATCGTCATATATATATATATATATATATATATATAGCAACTAGTATAAATAATTAGTCGCAGTTGTGCATGCAAGTATGTATATTTGTATATATTGCAACAGTTTGACTTAGTAAATATACATACATTTAATATACTTGCACTACCAATGCATGCGTTTGATATAAATAGTGGTATGATTGCCGCAACTTGAGCGGCTCGAGATCTCGAATCTATATATAGCATTGTAATCATATGGTTGGTTACTAGCTAATAAGTGCACCAATAAATATTGGTACCTATTTAATTGTTAATAACACATTAAATGATAAATAAAAGATCAAAGTTAAGTTCTTCACTTTAAAATTTCTTTGATTAGCCTAATTTTAAATGTATATAATGCATTAAACTCCATCATCCGAAATAATAACGTTATAATTGTAATTTACTTAGTAAGACCTTGATTGTTTAAAACCTCGCTGGATCTGACTCACTCTCCACGATAAATGTTGTACTCAAGCTATCTACAGCTGTGGATGCTTTCTCCCTGTAAAGTAATAATTAGCAATAGCTAGCTAGCTAGCTTCTATATTTTCAGAAAAAGTGCAGCAACAAAAACTTTTGTAGCAGATAGCACCTACACAGCATTGATATGACTTTAATTGCTTACGAAGAAATTAACAGAAGTCAGTGGTGGTCAATGTGTTTTACGTACGCGTACATTCATCTTGAAGAGTGTTTTGAACTGTAAACTTATGATCCAAGAACAAAATGCTAGAGGCCTATAGAAAAATGAAAACCTAATGATGGTTCTATATCTAATATGGCCCAAGCACATTTATCTCTACATATCGAAATCGTAAAAAGCTATGCACAATGTGAGTCACAGCTAAACGGTGAATAGGAGCTTCTACCAACTATAAATATCAATAAACAATTCACAGCTTAAATTAGTCTGAGAATTCTTGGGACACTTTAAAGTTATCAATTGTCATTAGCTATATATATATATATACATGTATCAATTGTATACCGCATGGTATTGATAGTAAACTATTCCCCCCCTTAATGCTTGATTTTTCAGCACCTATACTTAAGTTGAGTGAGACACAGTCTTTTGGCTCGAGATCCACGGCTGGCTCAAAGAGCTTATAAGACCGGATAAGGATATATAATATAGCAAAAATGCGAAAGCGTAAAACTTCAAAATACTCAATTGTTAAAAAAAGCACTAATTTAAATCAATTATATAAGATATGAGATATATCACAAGTTGATTTTTAGTATTTACCTTATCGGATAATTTAACATTACTCTCTAATAATTCCTACATAGAAAACAGATCAATTTTAACTCTCTTTTAAATCTATAATTATACTTTCAAAGTTAAATCTGGATTCTATTAAAGTCAAGATAATTTTTCGAGATTCATTAGCATTTAAACCCTCAGTCACAATATCATCATATTACAAAAAACCGATTATAACTCATTACCAGAATTTAATTATAACTCGGATCCATAAATCTCATAAAAAATCTGAGAAGAATCGATATCATCTCATCATATGCCAAGCGGACCAATTTAAAGCCCTTCATTCGATACAACTATAGATCTATCCATGATTAAATTATATATAGCCTGTTTCATGAGATGAACCCAAGAATTTCAACTGCAGTGCTATATAAATATAACTATACACTGCATGGTACCATGGTTCAACCGGTTATAGCATCCGCTGATCCACACTAATATACATATGTATGTATTATACAATTTAATTTGCAACCATATCTAGTATGGACGTACATATTATAACTAAATATTTTTAGAGCAATCTGACCTACTTTAAATAAATTCAGTAGAAGTTCCAGATAGTTTCCAACATGCATCGATCACAATTTATATTGGTATTAGAGCTACTGCAAAATTACACGCAAACTTGTATTAATTTAGCTGATAGAGAGCAAAAAATTTATATTACTATATATCTATAGTATGGATACTGACAATTATAACACCATTTCAATTAATTGCAATGAATTGGTGGGACGTCCACGGTACCAAATTTAATGACGGCGTTCTACATCTTATCTGGATGTAGATCTATAATTTGTTTATGATGTCTTACATTCCATCTGATCTTAAAAAGGGCATTGTGCTCATTGTAAATTCTTTATTGAAAATAACCCAGGACAATGGTACCCGCCCATCTATCAGATTCTTACATTAATTGCCATGGATATAATCAGGGTCAATGATTCTCAAAAGAAAAAATGATCACTGTCCTTTCTATCGGGAGCTCGAGCTCTATCAGCATGAACTATCATTTGCAGTCTGAATATTGATCATGCATGAAGCTCAGATTTCGATTTGATACCCGAAGATTTTAAATCTGATATTTAACCTACCAGTATACTATAGTTGTAATATTTTAAATCTGAAATATAACCTAGCTTTAGTCACTAGATTTGAATAATGGCATGATAAGCCAATAGTAATTAAGCCCTACAATATATAGAGATTATAACAGGATCCTACATTATTAATATTCTGGAACCACAACGTTGATTCTTTCTCTGCGCTTGTATGGATATGTGTACTTTGTTCACAGCTTGATTATAAAGCCATGAACGTACGATATCGATTGATCGATACGACCCAGTGATAGTGACAATATCCAATCAATCAAGCTTGTGCATATTATAATCAATGGATATAGATTGATGTGTATACATATATATTATCTTTAGCAATTAATTGTACATCAATATAGGTCTCATTTTAAAACTTCATAAACATATTATACAGCTAAATTCTCAGTCAAGAAGGATGAAACGTTTAAGATTCCAGAGACTCGGCTATAGTTCATCTCGAGTAATCCAATCGGATATATATATATATATATATAGGATGCTTGTCATTAAAGCCATGATCGATGCATAAAATGCAATTAATTATAAGACGTAATTAATATTTTATGATAAACTAATAGCTTTATATCCATTCTTAAACTCGGTAAACCCCTGATTGTGAAAAGCTATTTCGAGTATATATTAAGCGACGTATTTTTTACTCAGCGTGATTAATTGTACATTCGTTGTTGATTACAGTATATTATACAGCATAGATGTACTATTACAATAAATCATTGCAAGTCTTTATCATGATAAATAACTATAATTAACTTCCTTATTTATAAATTACACGCGAAATATAAGTTGAACTATTTATTTTTAAGCGAAGCCAAATTAACAATAGCGTATACCATGCATACAATACATAAATTTGAAACTTGATCGAGCGGGCCAGCTTTTGAAGGCTTTGTTTACGGCGTTCAACGCCAATTGAGGTAGGTATAGTAATTAAGTATTAAACATGTATGATACATATATATATATATATGGATGTGCGTTCATGATGTTCATACATTCTTACCATCTGACTGTGTGCATATTCCCATGGTTTAATTTCCTTGATCACAATCCACAGATCTAGAATTTGTCGCTTTATCAAATTTAGCTTGAGATCTCCATGGTTACTCAACAATTGTTAACAAATAACCAATACAATATTCACGTATTAACTCGTCTTGACTGATCATAGCATCTATAGTACTAGCTGAATTTTGGTAAGTATATTACACCAGGATTGATACTATTTTACTGTAGGCTTGAATTAATAAAAAATTCATCTAATTTATTGAACAATTTTGCAGCACAGGTGGTGTGAGCAATAGACTAAGTAATTAGTTTTATTGAATTTTGTAACTATAGGCAATATACTTTAAAAACAGGAGTATTGCAATTGAGTGTATGATGTATTGCTTTTTAATTTGGTTTTGTATCGATATGACCTAGGCTGTTTGCATCGATTCAGTGCTTCAATTTATGAGGGGGGGTATAGTAAATATACTCATGATGTTGGAATATTAGATATATCAATGATATGGTATATATGTATATACATAGACATGTATTGAATGATGTAGTTATTATCCTATATAATTTAAATCTGATCCTGAATGATTATATGTAGTATACTGATCTGAGCTCGAGTACAAAATGGGGTATGCATAACCAAGTGTGTTCTGCTTAAATTTATGACTGGGATACCAATTTGCATAATTAAGTAATATAGATAAAAGAGGACCCTTATTGTTGGAATGTTCATTTCACCTCCTTTTGACTCACCTTTTTTTCTATCCAGAGATACCATGGCCATGCATTCATATTCTTGATCCTGCAGCTATATCCATGATGTGGCGGATTCAATTTTTTTTTTTTTTTTTCTGAACACGAACGAGCCACTTTAATGGAATTTATGATTCGTTATTTCAACATATAGGATAATTCCATCAAATTCATCATGCCTGCAATATGATTCAAGCACTCAGGCAGTTAACTGTGACTTGTGTCAATCCTACATTTTGACAAATACAGTGCAGAGCTCAATATTAAAGTCTTGAAGTTGACTATCGCCCAGAATAAACATCGACTTTATCGTTTTTTTTGTTTGAACTGTTTAACTTTCCAGTCTACTGAAACCACAGCTTTAAATCCTAGGCTATTGCATGCAGTGGCTTCGAAAGTTTAGGCTACTCCATGGATGGAGGATTATAATTAATCATTGATATATATGGATCGATAAACACCTCCTTCATTACGTTCGTTGGGCGGTAATAAATATTCTCGTGTTTATTTTATTCAAGCGGTGATTACGACTATCGGGGGTAAATTTTTAATCATTCTAAACCCGATTTGCTGTTCACTATATGTGGTACACACTTGAAGATTTCCCCATATGGTGCACTGACACAGATTGAATAAAACTTTAAAAGTTTCGGCACTAGCTTAAGCAATTGGATGTAATTATTAATTAAAGATAGTTTCCTAGCAAACGAACTACGATCCAAGGCAATAAAATGTTGATAATTAATAATTTAAGAAGCAAATTGATTAGAATATCATGATCAATTGATGAAACCGTTAACTTTTTTACATGTAAATTTGGAGCAAGTATCTTTGTTTTGGAGCGTTCTGGTTCACTCTTAGATATTACCGGTCAGTTAAAATAAATATTATTTCTCCTGAGCTGCTGTGTTGATAATATTTATTTCCAAGCAGAAAATATCCATGTTGATAAAAGGCATTTTGCAGCACTATATACAGTATACTATAGTATACATCCGGATATATTCTAAGCTTTAATTACCATGGCGCACTATATTATAAAATATTATATTATATTCATGTATCCTGTACAGATATTAATAATATCGGTTAAATAATATTATCAAAAAGTATATGTAATTGCAAGCTATGGCATGCAGTCAATCTTTATCATCACGGATTTAAATTGTACACTTGTTATTAAACTCTTGAACTTCGGCTTATATTCTGTATACTATAGCTACCAGGTTCTAGTAACCGTGAAAGCCTAAACCGGATAAGGGATATTGCAACTCAACAATGGGTGATATCGCAACTCAAAAACAATCAAAGATGATCGAAGCGAGAATTCTATCCATCAAAGCTTCAGATCGATTATGAACCGGGCTCTCGATTTATTTAAATTGCGCCGATTACTCAATAACAGCTGCTGCATCTAGAGTGAAATCATATTTTCAATATATCTGTTGCAACATTTAATTCATTTCTTCAATTCAGGATTAATACAAATTCTTTAAATTTTTTTTTTTTTTTTTTTTTTTTTTTCTTTTGGACAAAAGTTGGAAGTGATCTGTAAATGTTTCCTAACCTGAGGTACCCACGTTCAGACACACATTTTTGATCATTTTATACCTTAGGTGAGATTTTTCCTTTTTTTTGTCTTATTACAACTATAACAGTATTATAAGTGTCTATCTTACCAACGATTGTTTACCAGAAAAACAAAATAAACAATTATTTACTGTTTGGAAAACCACCCGTGCAGATCACTCATTTCATTAGCCCTAAAATTCTCAAGCAATAGCTCCATGGAATAAATAATATTCATAAATTCTAATAAACAAATCTGTCTATTTTGGTACAAAGTCCCCTTCCTTAAGTAAACAAATCCATGACGCATATCATTAATCTCATATAACTATCAAACACAATCCACTAATTTTTTTAATAACTTTTTTTGAATCTCTTTTCTTCTCTTTTTCTTTTGGTTCTTTTGTTATACCATACCATTCGACATATTAAGTACAAATAAAAAAAGTGACACGAAAAAGTTCGAGTTAGTGAAACACGCAAAATTTTTATTAAACAACACGGACCAAAGAGAGTAAAAAAAAAAAAAGCAACAAGAATTCGAGACAACAAAACAGAAAACACTCACCGACAAGTGCCATTTCAGCTTAAATATCATCTGCTGCAGTGCATTTTCACGTAACCAAAGCATTAGAATTAAACTGAATCGTAGCAACAACCCAATTTTTCTACTCTAGATTGAGGTGTACTTTTTAATTTTAGAAGCTCGTTCAATCATTCAAATCGACAAAACTTAGTCAAACTGGAGTTATTTCATCAATTTCTTTGGTACTTTAGTATTATTTACTTTCAATTCAAGGTTTATACAAACTTTAAATTTTAAAGTTCATTTGGTGTATTATCGAGTACACTTTACTAAAGTGAGTAAAAGAGAAGAAAAAAAAATAGTTATTCAAACAACTCAATCTACTGGCATTTATTGTTTAGCAATAAAGCATTCAGCAATTACTAACTATTTCATTTCTAGCGAATCAAGTCAGATACCCTATTTAGATATTCTGCATTCGAACATCAAAAGATCAACGATTTTTAATACTCAAGGCACACATAACAAAATCCCGCATTCAGATTTATTTATTAACTAATTAACAAAAAAAAATGGTAGACAACACTACCAGCCCAAATACCCAAACCAACAATAACAATAACAGTAATAACAGCAAAAAATCAAAAGCTCATGTGGGTCCATGGAGACTAGGAAGAACATTGGGCCGTGGAAGTAGTGGAAGAGTTCGATTAGCAAAGCATTCAACGACTGGACAATTAGCAGCAGTTAAAATTGTTCCAAAAAGTGTAGTTGGTGCATTAGATAGTGGTGATAATAAAGATGCTGGTGGTTTACCCTATGGAATTGAAAGAGAAGTTATTATTATGAAATTGATTGAACATCCAAATGTTATGGCTCTTTATGATGTATGGGAAAATAAGGGTGAATTGTATGTATAATTATGAAAAAAAAAAATAAATAAAGAAAAGAACAAACTAACCAAAATAGATACTTGATTTTAGAATATATTGAAGGTGGTGAATTATTTGATTATTTAATTAAAAAAGGTAAATTAGAAGAACGAGAGGCTATTAATTACTTTCGACAAATTATTCAAGGTGTATCATATTGTCATAAATTTAATATTTGTCATCGAGATTTAAAACCAGAAAACTTATTGTTAGATAAGAATAGAAATATTAAGATTGCAGATTTTGGTATGGCAGCATTAGAAACTACCGAAAGAATGTTAGAAACAAGTTGTGGTAGTCCTCATTATGCAAGTCCAGAAATTGTAGCTGGTAAAAATTATCATGGTGGACCATCAGATGTTTGGTCTTGTGGAGTTATTTTGTTTGCATTATTAACAGGTCATTTACCATTTGATGATGAAAATATTAGAAAATTATTATTAAAAGTTCAAGCAGGTAAATATAAAATGCCAGATCATTTATCATCAAATGCCAAAGATTTAATTAATAAAATGTTACAATTAAATCCTGATGATAGAATTGAGATTGATGAAATTCTAAATCACCCATTGTTGAGAAAATATCCTCAACGACAATCAGCTTGGGCTAAATTACCATCAGAACAAGGTACTCCACAAGATGTTACTAGACCATGTAAGAATAGACAAGATATTGATCAAGAAATTTTAAAAAATTTACAAACTTTATGGCATGGTGAGGATAAAGAAAAAGTTATTACAAAACTATTATCACCGGAACCAAATAGTGAAAAAACGTTTTATTGTTTATTGATGAAATATAGACATGATCATAAAAAAGAAGAGCAAGTTAAAAAGAAACCATCTACAACTACTAACCCACCAATCAATGCTACTCATAGAAAGAGAAGCTCAACTGTTAGTGTTAGTGCATTGAAAGGCCCAAAATCTCATCACAAACATACACGTACTGCATCACGTTCTAGTGTCTTAACTGCGTCATCAAGCCATCGACGCGCTAATATCAATAAAAAACGAAGTACTGGCCATCATGCTAAAAAGAGTAGTCATTCAACTATTGTGACAGGTACTGCTGTTGCAACTACAATTAGTCCACAAGTTCGTGCAAGAACTACTAAACAACCACCACCAAAAGTTAAAAAATTAGAACCTCCAAATTTAAGACAACCACCGCCTCCACCACCCCCACATGATAAGAAGGCAACAATTGTTAATCCTCCAGCTAAGAAAGGCCGAATCACCAATGTTAGTAAAAGAAATGATCATCCAAGTGCTAGTTTATTTGCACACATGTGTGAAGAAGCATTTAATTTTGACACTCAAAGAGCAGTTTCAGATCCTGTTAATGAACAAGCATCATTCATTAAAACTGAAAGAAGAACTGTCAGTTATGCTGCAGATAATAGTGCAATCGAATCCGATAATAGAAAAAGTTTGGATCCTGGAGTTCGACCTTTTAGTACTCCAAATCCAAATGATCAATACATTTTACCAATGATTTTTGAAGAAGATCGATTTGCTGATGCAATTGAAGAAGAAGTTGAGAAAGTTTATACTCATTATCCAAACACTAACAAAAGTTACTACAATAATAATAATAACAATAATAAAAGTATAATGGTTAATCATAACAATAGTTTGGCACAACCTGAAAAGGGGATCATTGAACATTCGGATGATTATGAAGATATTGCTGTTATTAATGAAGATGAATATTACTACGAAAATATCCCTGTTATTAAAGTTGATGAATGTTCAAGGTTACAAATTAGTGATATGATTAATAGTGATAGTTTCAAACAATCCAATAATAATCATAAAAACCAAAAACAAAATAATTTGGCTCCATTTACTGCTTATAGAACACCATCACCACCACCACAAGTTGTTAAATTTGAAGATCCAAAAACCTCTAAACCAGCCGTACCACCAAAGGATCGAGAACCTTTAGCAGCTATTAAAGATGTTAATAAAACTAAAGATGCTCATACTAATGGTTCAAAATCTATCTTCAAAAAATTAAGTATCAAAAGAAAAAGTCCAAGTCAACCACCAACACCAGAAATTCCTCAAGTTACTTCACCTGCATTAACTACTTCTACCACTACTGTTGGTAATTCTACTGCACCATCAACTCCCCAGCCATTACCAAGCCCGAACCCATCAGTTGTTTCAAATAATGATGCTAAACAAAATTGGTTTATGAAAATTTTATCATCTAATAATACCAATACAAAAGAGAAAGATCCAGTTGTTGAATTATCCAAATCTATCTATTCAAATATGCCAATTATTCGATTAAGACATTGTATAATGGATATTTTATATGACTGGCAAAAATATGGTATTACAAGAATCGAAGAATCTGATAATGGTAATTCTATTAGAGCTACAATTAGTAGTAGAAATGTATTAAAAGCAAGGTCATCCAGATTTAGAATTCAAGTTTTTAATAAAAGAGGTGTATCAATAGCTTGTTTTACTAAAGAAAAAGGTTCAAAAACTTCTTTTGCAAGATTTGTTAGTGAAATGGAAAAAGTTTTGGAAGAAGTACAAACTAGAGATGATGCTTATTATTCTTATCATCGTGAGCAACAACAAAAGAGAGCTAGTGCTGTGAGTTCCAACAGCTCTAATACTAATGGTAGTAGTGTTGGTACTGCATATAGGTCAAGTTATTATTATGATCATTATCATCATCAACCTCAAATTCATGAAAATATTAACAGAAGAAGTGTTCGAGTTAATTATTAATTTATTTTAATCCATATTGGTTTTATATTTGGGTTATTATTACCCATTATTATTGTTATAATTATTTTTTATTTACTATTTAATCTGTATTTCTAGATTTTTTTTATACCCCCCTCCACCTTTTTAATTTAATACTTTAATAAATTAATTTATTTATGCTATATCTATTCTAAGCCTATTAAACTATTAAGCTATCTCTATCATCATAACTATCCATTTCATATTGAATTGGCTCAAATTGGTTTTGATCTTGACCCCTATTTCTAAATCTTGGGATTGCAAAAACAGTCCCGTAACTTGGATCATCTGAACATACATTTTTAATAATCCAGATTGTCCAAACAAGAGTACACCCACCAATAAACCATTGAATCTCAGTAGCAGAATAAACATAATGATCCATCCAAAAATATACTAACACAATTGTAGTAATAACCCAAACACCTTCAAAGATTATTCGTAAATATTTTTGTTCACTTGGAATTGGGTATGAAGTATAATGATAATTTCTAACAAGTGAATTAAAGACTTTAAAAAAAATTAACAAATAATTAAAAGTTATAATTAATAATTTTGGTGACAATTGATGACTTATATATCCTGTTTCAAATGATAATAAATATATTAAACTTGAACCAAATACTTGTGTTATACAAAAGCTCCAAATTGGTACTAATTTTGATCGTAAATTGATTACAAAAGCTGTATATTTCATTGGTTGGTGTGTCAATGCTGTTTCGTGCCTCTCTTTAGATACATCAGTTGGTAGCACAGAGCTTTCATTATTATTGACTCGCTTCATTGCAACATATTCCCATACAGCTAAAATTAATAAAATGAGTGATAAAATAGCTAGAGCTTGTAACGCGAATAAACATGTTGTTATACCGTCAGTTGGTAATTTCCTACTAACTCCATAAGTTACTCCAAAAATCAATAAGAACATGACTATGTATGTAACCAAATGTTTAGCAATTCGAAGTAACAACATTATTAATTACGAGTATCAAACTAGTTAGCTTCGGATAATATTTAGTTTTTTTTTTTTTTGGTGGTTGGTAGTTGGTATATGAGAGAAGTTGGAAATATAATTTTTTTAGAAATTTGGTAAAGTTTTCTTTTTGAATTATTCAAGGACCTAAAAAAAAATGTTAACTGGATACGTGGATTTATAATAGTTCCTCTTTTTTACTTCATTATTAGAGTTTTGTCGATAGTCTTTGTTGAGTAGTTCAGTATTCTATGTCTATATAAAAACTTTAGATCTCATCAGAACAAGCCGCATGATTGTCTTGAACGCGTGGCTGTTAAGATCTGCTGTTGTTGTAGTCTATTATTCGTGGGCTTATATAATCATGCATTGTTAACTAATGAAAATACTTTACCCCACCAAAACTTTTTTTTTTTTTTTTTTTTTTGAACCTCATTAATTCCTCCCAACCTGATTTGAAATTGATCTTCGCGCTGATAATCAAAAACTTTACAGAAAACTTGCACAAAAATAGATTTCTCAGATAATATAACATTATTCAACCAAAAACCATACTAACCTATTTATATCTTATTTATTAAATTCTTTTAAATAAAATGACAGAGAAAGAAAGTAGTGGAGGTACAAATGCTAGCGCAGTTCGACATGATCGTCGTAAGAAAAAAGCCTTGAGACAACGAAAGAGAAATCAAGATTTATGTCCAGGTATTAATGATTTATCAGATGCATTAGAAGCTATGCCAATGGATGTTGTTAGACATTTCACATTATTACAAGAAATTGAAGGAAAATGTATTGGATTAATGCCAGCATTAAAAAAATGTATCGAAGATTTTTTCAAATTAGAATTAGAACCATCGTCACAAGAAAGAAAAAAAAAATTGGAACAAATTCGACATTTAATTAGAGAGTTAATGCCATGTCAAGAAGAAAAAATGCATGTTGCTGGTGTTGCTGCAGAGGTGGTTAATAATTATACAAAAAGAATTGATTATGATTTTAACTTGATTAAAAAGAATGAAATTCCAGAATTTGTACAATTTGGTCCAGATGATCATCCAGCTATTCTTGCACATATGAAAGAAACTGAAGCTTCAAATGGTAATAGTAATAAAAATAGTCGAAGTGAATCTAGAAGAGAAGCTATTGCAGCCAAAAAAGCAGCTCAAGATGCTAAAGATGATTCAAAAGATGGTAATGGTAATAATAAGAAACCTGGTCCTAAAAAACCTGGTCCTAAACCAAGAGGTAGTAAAACTCCAAATACTCCTCAACAATCTAACGCTCAATTAGCATCAACAAGTACTAAAAAAAGACAACGAAATGGTGATGATGATTTGGATTCTAAAGAAGAATCCAGTAGACCAGGCACACCAAATAATAATGGTAATGGTGCTAAAAGAAGAAATAGAAAACAACCAAAGAATTCTGATAATAATGATGATTCCAGTGTTTATTGTTATTGTCAACAAGTTAGTTTTGGTGATATGGTTGGCTGTGATGGACCTGATTGTAAATTGGAATGGTTCCATTTACCTTGTATTGGTTTATCTGCACCTCCAAAAGGTCAGTGGTATTGTGATGAATGTAATGTTAAGAATAGAAAAAATCACAAAAATCGATAGTCTAGCTATTTAAGTATTATAGTTTGTTGAGGGTGTTTTTATTTATGTATGATATATTTGAGGATTTTTGTACTTTATTTAATTATTTTATTTATGCGTTTTTTTTATCAAATCTTTTACAAAACTAGTTTTTACTTTCTATGAATGAGTGGATTAATAAAGTGGTACTCATCTTATTAGATTTTAAGCCGGTATAGTAGAGCCGCGTGGTAGATGGCTCAAAGTCTTATAGCGCATTCAACTGCTTTTGCGCCCAACATCGACATCATGAACCACAGTAGCTGCATATTACATGAAGGTGCTGTGTTAGACTTACACGATTTATAGAAATGAATATTATATATATATATATATTGTTAATTACAGTATATGTATATATAAATTTGTGGCTACTTGTGCACATATATTTACTAAGCTGATCTATTCAATCATTGATGTGTTGCTTAAGAAACTTGTGCTCAGTATACTTGAGATCTTCGAATTTTACTTAACTTATAAATAAGCTTGATTAATTATAATTACATATTCATATTCTTTTGCATGCAGTGATCAATATATTTTAATGATGAATCATTTGAATAAAGTCATTTTGGTTTCAACCCACTAATAAAAGTTTTATAAATCTATTAAACCATGTCTAGATAAATTGCTGGTCATGATTAATTTGATAGCTTAAGATGAAAGATCTAGATGATAGAATTTCCACATCCATACACTCGAGATCTGAGAATCACAACCCTTATACATACATTGCATGCATACATGTCTATTGGTAGATCAATTCTCTGTGTGCATTTGATTCAAACAGTCAGTTATAAGTGTAAATAATACCTGTAGCATGCTAAGCTCCATGATAAGTAAGACCCTCTAAAAAAGAATTGGTCCTATCTCTTAACTTGCAGACTTCAAACTTAAGCCGGTGCCAACGTGTACAATTGAGAACAGCCAAGACCATATATATCTATAGTAATCAAGCACATTGATCTTTTGTCTTTTTCAAGCCATAATATTAGCTTTCGATTCATTTTATTCTTATAAGCCATTTTAAGTCAATTCACTCGTCTAATAAAACAGAATTCAAAAACCTAGATTAAAAAAATAATTATTTCCAGTGATCTCTTGAGCCTTCCAACCTTTCGTTTCACCTTTTCCAATCAATCAATGATTGGCGTAGCCTCTACTGGTACTTCCACTTTAGAGCTTCGGATCTCGGGACCCGCACCATCTTTCAGTTTTTTTTCTGGGCTTGACTTTCTTTGACCGTTTTCTGTCAATGATTCTTGTTTTCGCGTGTTGTGAAAAGTTTTGAAACATAAGCATATGAAACTGGTTTGAATGAGCATATTGTAATTAATTGCAAGGTTTTCGGGTTAGTGCGGTGTCTGGATATTTTGTGTTGCCATGGTCATCTTATTAAGGATCTTCCTATACTATATATGCATGGTAGTTCAAATATCCTTAATGATTAAATATCCAAATAACAATTATATGTAGTTTTGAAGATTGAATAACTATATATAGTATGTCGAAGTATACAATAGTTGAGCCAGTACCATATATATAGCACATAGCTATAGTTTTGAGGTAGTTTAAATAGTCCTTGGTTTATTCATAATGAAGTGAAGTAGTCATCTTAGATTAAAACAATACGTACTTCTGTTCCTCAATTGATCCATATTGTATAGCTTGACTGCAAATACTAAATTAAGTTCTAGCCTATAGATATTTTAGGGTTTAAGGGCCTCAAAATTTTATTAATTAATTAATTAACCTAAAATGAATGGAAGCCTAAATATTGTACTCCCATGGATCCATGAATGAAGAAATCTCAGCACAAAGCCATTTCAGCACTTTTAGGATCAATCTCACCACAAAGCAAAATTTAAGCTAGCGCAAACCATCATTCGCGGATACTAGAGCTCTAGATTTTCGAATAACTATTTCTGAGCCACTTAATTAAGAACTGATTTTTTTCGGGGTATAATCATTGTTGAATAGATATATGGATGGCCTTTACCGACACATTTAAGATGATATCAGATTTGAATATCAATAGTAAACCCGATAGTTTCGAAAATTCTGTTCATAGGATAATTTGACTATCATCTTCCAAAGCACTGCGAAAATTTCCACTCTGAAATTAAGCGATCATATATGATATCATGACTTCAAATACAAACCATTGGGATTTTGATGGCTTGAACTATATAGATTCCTCACTAAATATTAGAATTGAACAAGAATTCTGTCCTAGTACTTATCCCGTAGCTATATCAATAATGAAGCAAAAAAAATGTTACTCTTATTTAAGTTTATTCTGATCACGACTTGTATTTATAATTCAAATTAATTAGGCTACTTATCTCCAATCACAAAGCTTTATATATTGGCAATCCTATGAAAAAACAGCGATTAAAAAAAAAAAAAAACAACAAAAAAAAATTAAGGGGTTCAAATTCGAAAGATTGAAGGGTTTCAGGGGAGACTTATAATGAATATTTTATAAAATTACAATTTAGAATCTGATAGATGGTCATATATGTATACTTTTAACTAATTACTCAAGTACAACATTCCAGCGTTTGAACTCCAATATATTATAATGACTGCAAGTATACAAAGTGTAAGCTTTTGAGCTCTAGATTGGTATACAATCGCTGAACACCGTCTGTACATGTGCACACAACTCCAATTAACTGAAAATAACAATTGTACAATTCCGAAGATTTTCCAAGCTAATTTATTGCTACCTTCTGCAGCTCCTACTATAACTATAGTAGTATTGGTATAGTGTTGGTTATGCATGAACATTTCGATGTCCGAAATTTTTTGTAAATTCTATAGTATACATATATTTTGAGATTACATTGTGCTAACTATAATGCCCCGCTGATTAAGGATCACTTTATTCAGCCCAGCTATTTTATGCTCTTAAATTTAATATAATAATCAAAGAGTCAAAGCTTTTATTTCAGCGAACGATTCACAATCAGATCTCAACTATAGTATATAATCATTTATCTCTTATAAATTTTATAAACATGGATGGGTATATAAAAATTGCTCCGTTGGTGTTAATATATCAAGATAAGGATCTTGATCGATCAATACCAGCACTTAATTATATGTTTCTCGATCTATAGATCTGTGAGCTACCATTTAGGATTGTTAAAGTGCTCGAGTATATATGTATACTATAGTTTAAATATGGCATTATCCGGTATATCATGGATATATATATGGAAACATCTTGTGCTTAGCCTCGGATTTTGCAATTGGTACTTTTTGTATGTTATACCTGGATACTGTTCAAATCTGGATATTGTGTCTAAGAATCCCTTGCAACTAGTCTACTTACTGCATAGATATAATCAATTAGAAATCTATATACATATGTGTACATGTTGCAATCTGTCTGATTCCAGGTTAACGATTGAGTTCCCAGGTTCAAGATATTACCAGCTAATTGGTAATGAATCGACTTTAATTGAAACATAACCGTTAAAACCTGCTTTTTCTTAGGGTTGATGATATATATTTATAACGGCGCTCTTCCCTATATTAATTATGTAAATTTACGTCCCTTTACTATAATTATTATTAAAGTATTTATAATAATTCGCTTGCATCCGCAAATCTACACGTTTGTATACTGTAGCGGCAAGGTGATGTTAGTTTGTAACAAGTAAGCATTCTATCACGGATATCACTATCTCGCTTAAGTGCAGTGCCATGATGCCGTCTTTAACCAGAATTAATCATCATCGATCCGGATACATCAATCACTTACTGTATACATAGATCTATGATATACCAGGTAGTTTATTGGGTCATCCGAAATATATATTAAAGTTGTTAGATAGCTATAGAACCATCGAATTTAAAACTGAATAATTAAGATTGATAGATCTCAAGTATCTAGACCGCGGTAAAATTTGTGACAAATATATCACAGAGCTGAAATTCAAAAAACCATGTATATATGGATTGAATTTTTTAATTACTAGCTCGATATCGCAAGAGATACAATTTGAAACAGCTGCTATCATAATAACTATAGAGTTCGAGGGTTTATATAGAACTCTATAGACATTCCATGTCTCTAAGAGAGCAGATCCAAGAAACGGTTAAATCTACATATGTATATGTATAAAAATTGTTACCGTGCATATTGTAGATATATAAATGCAAACGTTACTATCAAACCATTTGATTGACACAAAACTGCTCGCATTGCGAGCTACAGTACGTGCGCATGAATCCGCGGGCTGTAATTATCATTTATAATAGACCACCATGCATATATATTTTATTATAATTTCTAATTCTCTACCTCAAATTTGTTATTTATTTGTACAATAAGCTTACAATTACAAGAATATCGTAACCATACTAACCAATATATAAATTCACACATAAATTCTGGTTGTAGATGAATATATAGGATGTATGAGATTTCCAAATGCTATTTTTCAAGTAAATGGGTTATAATTAACTTTAAAGGACCAAACTCTGGGAGCTTCAAAATCCACTAACATATCATAGTACTAGTCAAAAGACTAAGAGGCAAATACCGATTTTTTTTTTTTAAGATTTCGTACTTTATATCAAAAGTAAGTATTTAATCTCAACGGTTTTTGTATTGATGGGCTCAAAAATTGACTATCGTAACTATATAACTACAGTTTAAAGAGAATAGAAATTTTTCAAGCTTGCAATTGAAAACGGTTTCTCAATCATTTTAGCCTATTAAAAAAGGGCTTCTGTTACCGTTCTTGAGTATCCATAAAGCTAACACAAAACGGTCAAGCAGTATTAATGTACTTAATATATGTATCTCTAATTAGTTCCACCTTTTTATTCTACCCATATGTTGATAAATTTTCAAGCTTGTATACTATAAAAAGCAAACCTTTTGTGGTTTCTTTTTTCGACCCAAATGCTAGTAAGATCCCTTTTACCTTACAATGAAAAAAGCTAGTCTTGTATTATGAAAAAGTTCATCAACTATAGTAAGTTAGCCCATAGAAACCACTACTTAGCTTAATTACTTCTCAAGAAAAGTTTGGATTTAAATGGTCCTTGGTGATAAAGATGATTAGTTTTTAAAAATGGTGTGCATAGGATGATAAACGAAATTCTGCAGATGTAATTAACTTTTTTCGCTCTATTCCTTATTTAAGGGTAAAGAAGCTTCGAAGAGAGATACTGCAGCTTCCTGTATAATTATACCAATATGGTAATTTGGTAGATTAATTTGCAAAGCTTAGACATTCTTACAGGTTATGAATTTTCACCCCTAATTTTGTGCTGTAAATTTTACTAGATTAGAATGCCGATGAATTATATGGATTTTGAAATTTCTGCTGAATAGACTCTATCAACTTTGTAATTACCATGGTAAGAAAACCTTTCTATATTGCGATGAAAATGGACAATAACGTCAACGTTGGGAATAATGTGATTAGTAAAAACCTAGTTTCGGTTTGGAATCATCACAATTAAAGTTTGACTAGAACAACCAGGTATACCAACTAAGCTATTTATATCTACCATTAAAATCATTTCATTGAAAATACATATATAAAATCATAATTAAAGAAAAATCAATTTAACTTTTTTAATTTAGTCTTTTCTTTGAAAGTAACCTAATAAAAAAAAAATCTAATACTGTTTTTTTGTAAAAAAAAGAACCCCTTAAAATAAAATTTTTTGAATTTCCTTTTTCCACCCTTACCTCTATGCAGAAAAAAAAAAAAAAATTAATTTGATACCAGCATAAAAATTATTCTACACACTATTTTTTTACCCTTAATTTTTTTTTTTTTTTTTTCAACTCCACCTTTTCTTGACAACTTTTTACTTTGGACTCAAACCATCATCAGATTTTTTTTTGGAATATCGACATTTTTTGTTTTCAACTCTTCGATTATACATTAAAACTTTACTAAATTAGACTCTTTGAAAATAGAGTTATACTTTAAATTTCACCGAGATTAGAGATAGAGATTAAAGATTATAATCAACAAACTTTATCTTTTTTCTAGTATTCGAAATATATTTTTCATTTATTAAAAGTTTTATTATTAAAAATTTTTTATCTCCCTATATTCAATAAAAAAAAAAAAGAACGACTGTTAAGACCTGGCTTTTTTAATTTGGATCTGGATACTAACCACTTTATACAAATAAAATAAAAGAAATGGTATGTTTAAATTACTAGCAAGAAATGAAACTAACAAAATAGAACCAACAATTTGTTCGAGAATATAAACTAGTTGTAGTTGGAGGAGGTGGTGTTGGTAAATCAGCATTAACAATTCAACTAATTCAATCACATTTTGTTGATGAGTATGATCCAACTATTGAAGATAGTTACCGAAAACAATGTGTTGTTGATGATCAAGTTGCATTATTAGATGTATTAGATACAGCAGGTCAAGAAGAATATTCAGCGATGAGAGAGCAATATATGAGAACAGGTGAAGGATTTCTACTAGTTTATTCAATTGCTAGTAGATCAAGTTTTGAAGAAGTTGCAGCATTTTATCAACAAATTCTAAGAGTTAAAGATCGCGATAATTTCCCAGTTGTTATTGTTGGTAATAAATGTGATCTAGAAGATGAAAGACAAGTTAGTTTAGAGGAAGGTCAAGAATTGGCAAGACAATTTGGTTGTACATTTGTTGAAACTAGTGCAAAAGTTCGAATAAATGTTGAAGATGCATTTTATCAATTAGTAAGAGAAATTCGGGAATTCAATAAAGATTATAATGATGGTGGGAATAATTCTAATACTAATAGTACTAGTATACCAAACAATACAATTAAGAAATCTAACACTATGGTACAAAACAACAATAATTCAAATAATAATAATAATGAGAAAAGGTCGAATGACAAAAGTAGTAAAAGGTCATGTTGTGTTATTAGTTAATATATTATTCTCTTTTTTTACCTAATTAATTAATAAAATGATATACAGTAAAATGTAAAATTAAACTGCCAAAAATGAAATCACCTAATGCTCTTTCTGGTGATACTTTTGGAAATTGTTTAGATTTGGCATTTGTAGTTTGAATTCTTAAACTAGCAGCTAAAACAAATTGTCCAACTGTACTGCAGAATCCTGCCAAAAATGCATTAAATGGCTATAATATGTTAGTAATTCCTCTTGATAAGATACATACAAAAGTTCCAACTAATAGACAAAATAAAAATTGTAAAATACCTAATAATACCAAAAAGAACATGAACCCATCAATTAATTTGATACGAGTGGTTGCTGTATCTTTATAATTTGTCAAAACTTTTTGACACACTGATGCAAAGTCATTTGATAGCTCCGCTTTATTCGTGCTATTACTTGGTTTCTTCATGATATAAAATAATATATTATTTGTTGTGAGGGTTAGTTAATTTTGATAGTATTGAAACCTTTTCGGATGGTGAATATATTTTTATTTGGGTCATTTCTAACACGTAAAATCAAATTTAAAATTCAAGAGAAAAGGGTGCGGATAAGAATTGAATTCACCGGCGGAACACCCATAAACAGCATAACACCGATACCACGCATGAGTGTATCCTCATGCTATTGCAATGAGACCACGTTGGGAATTCGAAAAAAAAAAAAAATAAAATAAAAGGAGAGAGACAATGAATAGAACCATCCAAAAATATTGAAACTTGCCATAACATATTAAATGTATTATTATACATAACATATATATAAAAAAAAAAATGGAATCAACGAATACTAGAACAGCTGATACAGTGACTGAAGGGAAAGAATCAATTACAAAAACAATAACAAAACCTCCATCAGTTCGAATTGTTCCACCATTAAATTTTGCACCAGTTGAAAAGCAATTATATAGATCTGGTCAACCATCACCTATAAATTTCCCATTTTTAAAAGAATTGAATCTGAAAACTATATTGTGGTTAGCTGTTGAAGACCCTTCTGATAAATTTTTAGCATTTGCAGATGATAATGATATAGAATTTCATCATTTAGGGGTTGTTACTGAAGGTTCAAATCCATGGGATCAATTAACTGAAAGCTCGATTATTCAAGCTTTAGATATTATTTTGAATAGTGCTAAATATCCAGTATTGGTCTGCTGTGGTATGGGGAGACATCGTACAGGTACAATTATCGGTTGTTTAAGAAGACTACAAGGATGGAATTTAGCAAGTATCAGTGATGAATATAGGCGATTTGCTGGCGCAAAAGGTGGTAGAGTTTTAATTGAACTACATATAGAAGCATTCGATACAAATCAAATGAAATTATTAGAAAGAAAAGAACAGCATTTGCCAAATTGGTTTGGTAAATATTTTGATCATAACTAGAGAGAGAGAGAGAGAGAGAGAGAGAGAGAGAGAGAGAGAAAAAAAAAAGAGTATTATTTATTTTTTATTTATTGAGTTTGGATATTAAAACTAACATTAGGTAATTGTTGACTATCAAAACTTACCTGACTATTTTTCAACCCCAAGCGACTCAACACACCTCTTAAGATTCCAACAGGGAACCATAAAAATGGAGTAGCTTTATAAATAGTTTCTTGACTATTTTCACCAGTTGCCATTCTTTGACAGAATTTAAAATTATTATCAATTAAAACGAATGTACCACGATGATTTGTCTTTAGATTATCAATTTGTTTTTTAAATAACACTGGCCATAATTCTTTACAAATAAATTTCATTATATCCAACTCTTTTTGATTAGTATCTGCAAATCTTGCTCTATCTTTTGTAAAAATTTCTGCTAAACCTTGTCCAACCCTATATCCATATCCTTCAATTCTAAAATATACATCATCTTCATTATTTGAACTATCAGGTATCAGATCTTGAACAATTCTTTGAACCATTGGGACAATTTCTATCACAAGAAGGTCCAATGCACTGCTGTTTACAAGTTTTTGTGATGCTGGTGTGATGACATGTGAAGCGGGGTTATTTGATGAGGTTGAATTTTTCTGTTCTTCCATTGTTGTTTATTTCTTATATTTTAACAGTTTGAGGTTATGAAACAAGTAAAGGTTATTGATCTATTATTATAAGAAAAATGCTTTGTGTTCTATGATTATCTATCTTATCGATAACTTGATGAGGAAGCCCTTTGATAGTGCTAATAAATAATGTGATGCTGTTGATGTGTGTTGTTCGCGATGATCTTCTAGTACAAAAAAAAGGTGGACATTGTTGATTCTAAATTGGGACGAAAAACCTCAAAAAAATTCAAACACCATTTATCTTTTTATAGTGCTGGAAACCCCCTGAGTACCAGTAGCCTGCACAAACACTATAGTTCCGAAAGCGTGAACTTTTTAAATTTTTCGGTGCAACTTTCCCCCGGTTAACTAGATCGCATTGTCTTTAGTACTGTTAGCTATTACATTGTAATCCATGCAAAAGATAGTATACAGACTACAGTAAAAAGTTTAGGAAGTTTGAGTTGAGGTTTCAAGATAAAAACTCTAAGGAATCTGATTCTATTTAAGATCATAGATATCCACAATATTTCAGTTCAAAAAATTTCAAACTATTATAAACAGATCAATAACAAGAGCATCAGTATTCGTTAGACAAATTTGAAGATACTAACAATGCAACAAACAGAAACATCCAAACCACCAAGACAGTACTTTCATACTCAACCTAAACAAGTAGACCTTGTCAAAATCGCATTCACATCATTGAGTCTTGGTATAGTTGGTACACTCTCAACAGTATTAGCAATCAAATATACTCAATTCACAAGACCATTAATTTATACAACATTTCTCTGTATTTTTCATTACATGGAGTTTTACACTACAGCAAAATATAATCCAACCAGAGCACATGCAAATTCATTTATTTTAAATAATGGTGTAGCATACTCCACTGCACAAGTAGTTTCATTACTAGAATCGACAATCACTTCATTTTTTTTTAATAATACTCTCAACCAACCAAAATTTCTAATTCTTTCAATTATTGGGCTAATTGTTGCAATAGTAGGTCAAACAATGAGATCATTAGCTATGATTCATGCAAATAAAAATTTTAATCATGTTGTTCAAATTAAAAAAAATGATGATCACGAGTTGGTCACTGATGGGGTTTATAGATTAAGTAGACACCCTTCATATTTTGGATTTTTCATTTGGGGGCTAGGATTACAATGCTGGATGTTAAATGGTATTAGCTTTGTAGGATTTGCTATTGTTTTATGGAAGTTTTTCAATGAAAGAATTGAAGATGAGGAAGTTCATTTGATTGAATTTTTTGGTGAAAAATATTTGGATTATAAGAAACGGGTTGGTACTGGAATTCCTTTAATTAAATGAATAGAATTATTATTGTATAGTAGTTATCAATAGAATTGACTTATATTTATTAATTTTCCGGTACTAATTTGTGATCAAATTTTTATAGTTTAAAACTTAAAAAATAAAAAAATTTAATAATTGTGCTAAAGCAGCCGCACATCTTGAGGCTGTTACAGGGATTTGTTTTGATAAGTACCTGGATTAGACAATACAAATTCTTCTGCAATTAAAGTCAGACGTATGCGTTATATATATAAATAAATTAAAATTATATAGGAAATAAGTATAATATACAAATGTTTTTAAACAAAGTCTTCAGTTAGTTTTTCTTTTTTGTTGCCAATTAGTAACATGTTCATTTTTAATCTAAATAATGATCCAGTACCAGCAACAGTTCATCTTCATACCAAAGCAGCTGCAATATTAAAAGTTTTGATTAATCGTCATCATCACTCATTGTTAAATCTATGACTTCTTGAGGAGGGTTGAGCCTTTGTTGAATTGGTGGCGGTTGAGGTAAAGCTCTAGGACCAGTTATACTACTAACCCCAAAATCAGTACCATTACCTCTATTGTTATTCACATTACGGTTTTTATAACCATTAGTGTGGTTAGTTATTTCATTAGTATGATGATTGCTGTTCATATTATTACTGCTAGTATCATTGGCGACACTATATGGATTTTCAATTGGATCATTATTTAGATTAACCCCATTCATTGAGTTACCGTTTGGTTGAGGGGTAGAACTAGTTTGCCTTGTAGGAGAATTATTATTTGAACTACCAAGATCTACCAATGTTCCCGGTCCTGGTAATCTGAGTTCCCTTGAATTACTACCATTAGCATTTGGAACTTGAAAATTGGTTCGACCGAAAATTGAACTATTGCTACCATTAAATAAATCTGAAGCACCAACGAATCCTCTTAATCTGTTGCTGTTATTATTATTATTATTATGATTACCATTAATATAAGAATTAGGAGAATGTACACCATTTATTCTACTAGAACCCATTAAACTTGAGGTACCCATATCTAAGATTCTATTGGGTGAGGCTGATGTGGAGCTAGTTGATTGTGAAGGGTTTGGTGCTAATGATGATTGCCCGAATTCAAACATTTGCGGGAGTTGATATCTTGCTGGTAACGTACTTGATCTATTAAATTCATTATTAATGTTATTGTCGTTGCCAGAATTCGGATTGGCTACAACTACATCATCATCATCATCATCATCATCTGATAACATATCAACCACAATAGGTGATGCAGAGGTACCTTGCATAGATTTTTTTTGTTCACTTAAACGTTGCTGTTTACCTCTTTGAACCCTTCTATATAATTCTTCTTCACTATCCATATCTTCATCTTCTTGTTTAATTAGACCAGAATTATCATCATCATCTGCTGCAGTAATTTGTTGATTATTATGTAAATTCCATAATCCATTGGGCTGTACTTCAAACTCATCAATATCTGATGGTGTTTTGTTCAAAACTTCTTGAATATATTCATCGACTGCCAAACTTTCAAAATCGATTTTTTTATTGCAAATTGTACACATCCAGGTTGGTGCTTGCATTTGTAATAAAATAAAACTTTCTGCATCAAAACAATCAACATGTGTACATTTACTACTCCTAATTGGAATTTTAATTCTACCACAACTAACTGGATCCTTCAGCCGGTGTGTTGTACTCATTGCTTCAATATCATCATCATTATTTTCTTCTGCAATTCTTTTAATGACACTTTCTTTGGTTAGTTTTGGCCTTGCAGTAATCTCATTAACAAGTTCTGATGGTTCTCTCTTTCTAACCAAAAATGTACCAATTAAAAAACTTTTATAAGTTGGTTGTGACATACTCACATCAACTGAATGCCTTGCTCTATTACCATGAATTGCATCTAATACCGCTTGTGTACAATCAACTGGCCTTGCAGTACCAGGTTTATTTTTCAAACCTTTATAACTGGGAGGTATTACTGCACCATTAATTTTAACCTCAATCGTTTTATCAGGGTATTCAATATCAACTGGATTGTTAGGATGACTAATTGAATATGGTACGACTATAACATAAATAGCCCTTTGGCCAGTTCGTATCTGTTGTTGCTCTTCATCTGATAGTGTAAAACTCCTACCTTGCGTTTGTTTATCTGATATAAACTGACTTAACATGAATCCCATAATATCCGTTAAAGGCCTTATCGTTTCAAAAAATAATTTTTTTTTCAAATTGATATTATAATTATTAGTTCGAACTTGACGAGGTGCACCTGCTATTGGAGTATTAGGATTATGATTAGTTCGCATAGTTACACCAGCCATCACTCTACCATGATTTGTTGGGTATGGCATAGCACCAGCTCTTCTATTTGGACTAGTTTGATTGCCATCATTATTAATAACTCCACGTATAAAAACGTTTATTGAATTTAAATCACCTATTGCATTTCTTCTTGCACATGAATCGACGTATTCTGTCAGTCTATTCGTCAAAACATTTTTGACCCCAGCTACTGATAATCCATATTCTCTTAACACTGTCTTTAACTGTGCAACTTTCAAACATCTTATCAGATTAATACTATTTTGTCGCGCTTGTTGAGCCGAAGCTGTGGCAGCAGCATTTGCTGCTGCTCCTGGTCCTGCTGCTGTATCACCACCACTAACGACCATATTTCATTATTCTTTTATTATTTATTTTTTTTCTAATATTCTATTGTATAAATATGAAATGGTGGAGGTGAGGTATAATATGCGGATATGTCTGATTCTTAATTTGGTGAGTGTGCCGATAATTTTATTCTCTGATTTCAATGAAATAAGATAATAAAATTTGGGAATTTTTTTTTTTTTTTTTTAACTGAAAAATTAGAAAAGCGGCCCCGTGCACTTACCCAAACTTAGACGAACCTTATACAAGAAATTTTAAAGCTCAATGAAAAAACGCGTAGATACGATACCTGTTATTTCTAGTCAATCCTAATCAAGTTAAACTACAGTGACCAGCCCTTTATTGTTCATATAAACAGCACACAAAGGTTTATAAATCTTAATAAATAAATAATATTAGTAACGTAAATGTATCTAGTCTAATTTGACAATTTGATTTTTATCAACCAATTTTTGATAATCAAATGCTTTTAATTCTTCTTCATTCTTGAATTTCCAAGTAGTAACTGTACCTTCATTAGTATCAAGTTCAAAAACTCGAGCTCTTCGGACATAATTATCATATCCTGCATATCCACCTTCACCGATGGCACCACCATGGCATAACCAAACTTGTCCCTTATTTTCACTAGTATGATCATCAAACATACAGAAATCATTGACATGATCATGCCCAGCATCAACTACCTGGATTTTAGCATCAACAAATGCATCTCTTGCATGACTATTGAATCTTGGTGCAGTTGATCCTTCCTTAAAATTTCCAATATATTTGTTACCTTTTCTAACAAACTCTGGAACTGGAATATGAATAAAAGCCATACTTAAATGGTTTTTTTCAGTTTGTAAATGTTTCATATTATTATATTGATTTAATAACCAGTCAATTTGATTTTGTTTAATATGATCATAACCAGGTGTTTTCTTTTGATTTGGTAATCGCTTGTGAGTATCCATGAAATAAAAACTTAATGCCTTTTTATCATTATTTTTAGAATCAACTTGTAAAACAAAATTACCAACACCTTTAATATTATCAGGTCCTCTTTCACTAAGACAATAAGGTAAACTTTCAACAAATTTCATCATTTCTTCCCTATTTAAACTTCCTTCATCATCATGATTACCAAAAATCATTGCATATGGAATTTTTCTATCAAATAATGGTGCAACAGCTTTTAGCATTGATGTTTGACTATCAGGGCTTTCTTGACCATAGATTTGATCTCCTGTTAATACAACAAAATCAGGTTGTTCATGATCTAATAATCTTTTATAAAAATCAATGGTTCTTGGATCTGCTTCACAATTATTAGCATATTCAGGTAATGGATCAACACATTCACCAACACCTGTACTTAAATGTAAATCAGCTACTTGTAAGATTTTAAATTTTCCTTTATCATTAACCTTTAAATTTATTTTTGGATTTTCTTGATGCCCAAATTTTACTGATAATCTTGGTTCAGTCATTGTGATTTTCCCAATAACACCATCTTTTAATTTCCAGTTCATTCTAGCTTCTTGTGCATCTCTACCATATAAAATATCAACATCTGTAACAGTTTTATCATCTAAACTACCAAACTTAACCCATAACCATCCCTTTTTTTCCCATCCACCTTCTTTTGGATCTTTTACTGAAATATCTGTAACAACTCGTTTTTCTTTAACATCCTCTCGATTTTCCCTTTTAACAACTAAATATTGGTATCTTGACCAATTTTTACCTAAATATAATTCTTTTGGTAACTTAACCCATTCATCTTTATTTTCTGTATTACAACCAGTTTTAGTTACACATGCAACTAATTTAACGTCCGTTATAACTGTATTAGGTGATTGAATAGGTAGTTTAGCATGTGTGCTTGTGGGTAAATACTCGTATCTATCTGTTGCTAATAAAATAATTGATAAAAATAGCAAAGCTATCAGGAACTGTACTAACGTTTTAATCCACCTACGACTTAGCAACATCTTCTTTTTTGGTAGATATGATAAACTTTTTTTTTTTGTTATTCGATTAAAAAAAAAAAAAAAAAAAGCTAGGTGTCGAAAGTTTATGCTTGTGCTTTTTTCACTCTATAGTAAATCACAAAAATTCAGGAACGCTTCCGACTTTTATGCTTGAGGGAATTCTATACTGGAATCGGATTTTAGCCTTTTCTTAACTCCGGAATTATATGCATCTATATATATATCATCTTTCCAAAATTCATCTGGGTATTATCTACAAGTCTTTACTTACTTGATTAATAAAATGAATAGATAAATAAATTAATACATAAAAAATACAAATTAAAAAACGTCCGGTAAACGTTCAATAACATATTTATGGCCACCAACACTCATAAGAGGAATCCCAGGAACTTTTCGAACTCTTCTTTTCAAATCAGCATCATTTGTTGCTACAATATAGCACTTATGCTGCATAACCCTGCTAACAATGCAATCATCCGCATATGTACCTTTATGACTACAGGTTAACCGTTGAATCCTTGGGTCTCTCGCCATTCTTAATGCAATTCTAAATTTTGGTCCTAATTTTTCCAATTCTGCCATAACACAATCTGTAACAATAGGAATACATCTAGCAAATAATGAATCCATCATACCTCTAACTAAATCCAATTTTTTCTGAATACTGAAGTTAATGAAATTTGTATCAACTAGAACTTGATATGGTGGTTTAATAGCTTCATTATATTGAAAAAATAATGCTGATGATACTTGTGGCACATCTTTAACTAACTCTTCATCTTTCTTTTGAGGTTTTGGTTTTTCTTGATTCTTTTTTATTCTATCATCATTCTTTTTTATCATAAGTTTCTTTTGTGCAAACTTTCTTGTCTTTTTAACTTTACCCATTTTATATGATTATGTGTGGATGCTGGTTAGTAATAAATATAAAAAAATGTTGAAGATATGTAAGGTCTAGGGTTGATAAGAATAGAAGAAAAAAATTGATGTGAAAAATATCTAATTTTTTTTCTTACTGTAAAAAAAAAAAAAAAATTGAGCCGCATACAAGAAAGGGGAATATTGGTTTACAACAATTTTAATGAGGAATAAATTGGCGCGCACAAAAAGATCTATTCTCCCAATCTGCTATTAAAAACAGTTTCAATTCTCGGTTATTTAGTGCATTGATAACATCAAAAGATTGATGTCAATCAATTTTGAGAAAAACACAACAAAACAACTCGATAAACTATTATAGACTACTAACCAACCATGTCGTTAAATTCTGTAAGTATTTTTGAAAAAAAAAAATTGACCAAAAGGCTAATATAATTTTAGTGGCGGCAATTTAATTTCTTTGATGTTCAGCCTATCAAAGACCCGACAATCCAAGATAGCCAGAATGTGCTGTATTCTGATCCAGGGTTGACATGTATTTGCCAAGGGAGGTATAATAAAACTGTATTTATGGCATCAAATAATGGAATTATTAAAGAATTTACGAAAGACATGCAATTAAAATTGAGATTTGAAGCATTGAATGATCCAGAACGCTCAATCATCAAAATGCATTATTTAAATGGTACGAGTTTATTATTAACAGTAACAGAGAAATTAGGGCATTCTTTAATTGTTAACTTATGGGATTTAGATAAACATACAAAAGATGGATCAGTACATTGTCACACAACTGTTAATATCACAAATGGTAACAACACTTTTCCATTGAGTGCCTTTGCAATTAGTAACGATTATAATGTTTTGGGATTTGGGTATGCAGATGGTACGGTTATTATCAGTAGAGGTGATATTACACATGATAGAGGATCAAGACAAAGAATTGTATACCAATCTAATAATCCTGTTACTGGACTACATTTCTATGAAGATCCAGATAAAGTTACTATACTATATGTTACAACTGTCAGTCAGGTATTAACTGTCCCAACTCATGGGAGAAATAATTTAAAGCCGGAAAACATGTTAAATAAAAATGAGGGTTGTTCGGTTGGTTGTAGTGATTTAAATTTTGATGAGAATCTTGTAGTAGCAAGAGATAATTCTATTGCCTATTATACACCAAACCTTCGAAATGCATCATTTATTTTTGATATTCCAAAGAAAAGTATTAAAGTTTATAAACATTATTTAATTATCACTACAGGTAGTAGTAATAGTTCAAATATGTTGGATAGTTTGATTGATTCTACTACAACTAGAGTTATTATTATCGATACTGTTAATAAATACATTGCATTCAATGGTCAAATTCCAAATGGTGTTAAAGAGGTGTTTATTCAATGGAGTAGTATAAATATTCTAAGTACCGATGGAATATTATATTCAATTACTGAAAAAGATTTGAATATTAGACTTGATATTTTGAAACAACGGAATTTATTTGATTTGGCTATTCAACTTGCTAAGAATTTAAATGCTGATGAAAAAAAAATTTTGGAAATCGAAAGTGAATATGGTGACTTTTTATATAATGAAGGGGAATTAAATGAAGCAATGAATCATTATATAACCTCGATTGAGTATAACCAAACTTCAAAGATTGTCTTGAAATATCGAGAATCTCAACAAATTGAAAATTTAGTATTATATTTAGAAAAACTTCATGAAGTTGGTAAATCAACAAAAGAACATGCAACATTATTATTAAATAGTTATGCAAAATTAAAAAACATTGAAAAATTATCTAAATTTATTGAAGATAATTCATTTGAAGATAATTTTGATTTTGAAACTGCAATTAAGATTTGTCGACAATCTGGATATTATTCATTAGCAAGTTATTTAGCTCAAAGAGTTGAAGATTGTGATTTAGCTGTTATGATTTTAATTAGAGATTTGAAAGATTATTCAAAATGTTTAGAATATATCCAATGTTTAGAGTTTAGTGATATTTTAAATGTTATGTTACAGCATTCAAAAACTTTACTGAATGAATTACCAATGGAAACCACTGCATTACTAATTACATTATTTACTGGCAAATTCATACCACAGAAGTTGAAATTAAAGTTACCAAACTTATCAGATAAGGATGAAACTGAACCAAAATCATCTAAACTCCAGCAACCAGTATTACAATCTTATAGAGCATTTGTAAATTACATGTCCAATATCCCATCAATAACATTAAATACTTTCACATCAGCATCTGAAGAAAATTTACAAGAACCAATTGAACCAACTTATCAACCACCAAAACCTAGATTAATTTTTTCAAGTTTTATAGATCATCCATCAGAATTTGTTATTTTTTTGGAAGCATGTTTAGAAAGCTATGATAAATTTGAAGGAACATCAAAAAATAAAACTGATTTAATATCAACATTATATGAAATGTATTTAAGTTTATCAAATAAGTCACAATCGAAAAAGGAAAAAAAAGAATGGCATTCAAAGGCTAAAAATTTGATAATATTGAATAATCCAAATAATGAAATTGATAAAACTACTTTACTGTTATTAAGTCATTTATCCAATTATCAAGAAGGTGAAATGTTGGCTAGAGATAATGATGAAAGTTATCAAATTGATTTATTAAGAAATTGTATTGCAACCAAAGATATTGATCAAGCTATTGAGATTTTGGATAATAATACTAATATCAAAGATTTATATCCGCTGGCTTTAACATTTTTCACAAGTTCAAAAGAAATTTTTGATAAGGTTGGTGATAAGAATTTTGATAAAGTGTTACAAAAAATTAAAAATGAAAAAATTATGGCACCATTACAAATTATTGAAACTTTATCATCAAACAATGTGACTACAATTGGATCAACTCGTTCATATTTAATTGATTTAGTTGCATCTGAACAACAAGAGATCGAAAATAATGAAAAATTATCAAATTCTTATGAGAAAGAAACGGCACAGAAACAAAAAGAGTTGAATCAATTAACTAATGAGCCATTAGTTATTCAATATACTAAGTGTGAATCATGTCATCTGACACTAGATTTACCAGCAGTTCATTTCAAATGTCAGCATTCGTATCATCAACGGTGCTTAGCTGATTATGTTGATTCATCTATTAATTGTCCAAAATGTTTGAATGATTTAGATAATATTAGAGCAGTCAGAAGAGCTCAAGATGAATTAAGTGAGCGAAATGATTTATTTTTTACAGCATTAAAAGAAAGTGATAATAAGTTTAAAGTAGTAGCAGATTTTTTCGGTAGAGGTGGATTATCAAATTAATTTATATATATACAAAATTAACTAATAAAATAATAATAATAATAATAATAATAATAAAATAATAAAATAATAATAACATTACATTCGTTCAACTGGAGTCAAGTTCAAAATGATCATACCATTATATAAAACTTGTCGAGCTGCCATATATAAAGCCAATCGAGCTTTTGCTAATTCTTCTTCTTGACCAGCAACCCATAAAATATCATAACTTGATGAAACAGTGTGAGCCAATTTGAACAAATAAGTAACAACAGTTGATGGTTCTAAAGTTCGTAAAGCATTTAATAAAACATCTGGGAATTGAATCAAAACTCGAACTAATTCAAGAGCAACTGGTTCAGTTAATTTAGACAAATCCAATTCATCAACATCATTAATAGTAATACCAGCTTCTTGAGCTTTTCGTTCCATAGAACATAATCGAGCATGAGCATATTGTAAATATGGGCCAGTATCACCTTCAAAACTTAACATTCGTTTCCAATCAAATGAATAATTGTTAACTCGTTTAGCTTGCATATCTTGAATCATGATAGCAGCAATACCAACTAAATCAGCAACTTCTTCAGGATTTGGAATTTGTTTATATTTAGCTTCATTTTGTTTCATAACTTCATGCATAGCTTCTTTAGTTTCATTTAGAATATGATCTAAAAAGACAACAGTACCTTTTCTTGTTGACATACCTTGAACTAAACCAAAATTAACATGTTGTAAATTTTTAGACCATTCAAATCCCATTAATTCCAAAATTTTAAAGAATTGTGCAGTATGTAAATCTTGTTGACTTGCAATAACATAAATCATTTTATCAAATTTATAATCATTATATCGATCAATAGCTTCACCAACATCTCGAGTTAAATATAATGAAGTACCATCCTTCTTTTTAACGATAGCTTTACCCAATTTTTTATTATGAGGTCTTAAATCAATTAATTTGGCGCCTTCATCATCAATTAATAGACCTTTTTCTTCAAATAAATTTTCTGCTTGTTCCATTGCTGCTTTTGAAACTAATGATTCACCTTTATATCGATCATAATGAATATTTAATCTACCATAAGTATCCTTGTATTTTTCAATTGATAAATTTCGGAATGTTTCCCATAATTTTAATGCTTCTTCATCACCATTTTCCATCAGTTTGAAATAAGCTCGAGCTTCATCATCGGAATTTGAAACATCACCATTAGCTTCTTTTTCACTAGTAATTTCTTTATTAATCTTAACATAAACTTCAAATAAATGATTGATTGGATCTGTCTTTAATTTTTCTGCATCACCATATCGTTTATAACCAACAGCTAAAATACCAAATTGTTTACCCCAATCACCTAAATAATTCAATTTAACAACATCATACCCCATTCTTTGATGTAAATGTGATAAATACCCACCAATAATTGTACTTCTTAAATGGCCAGCATGGAAAGGTTTAGCAATATTTGGTGAACTGAATTCAATAACAACTCTTTTATCTTTACCAACTGATGAATTACCATAATCTTTCTTCTTTGTTAAAATATCTTTAATAACCATATTTTTGATAATATCATCATTGAAATAAAATTGTAAAAATACACCAGCAGCAGTGACTTCTTTAATTAATTCTCCACATTGAAATTTTGATGCCCATTCTTTTGCTAAATCAGCTGGTGGAGTACCTTTAATTCTTAATCTTGGAACTGGAATAGTTAAATCACCTCGTTCAGTCTGATTGGTTCGTTCTAAAGCTGGGAAAATGAGTTTTTCATCAATACCGACAATACGAGCCATTTCTTTAGTGATATAACTTCTAAACAAGTCAGTAGGATTTTGAATAGGATTACTACCTTCAAAAGGTTGAACTGGGTTACTTAAACCCAATTTATTAAACATATCAGTTAATTGAGCAGTTTCGGCCATTGTTAATGGTGTTTTTGGTAATTTATGTTCTGGAACAGTTGATAACGATTGTAAATTTCTAATTGATCTTTTAGTAACTTGTGCAAATACTGATAATAGTGGTCGTTTTATTGAAGAAATGCAACAATGCATCAAATTTCGGATTCAGATAGAATTGAAAATTTTATTGTAAGTAAAAAAATTAGAAATAAGAAAAAAAAAATTTTTTTTACGCACTCACAAAACACTACTGTAGAATAAACAAAAAAATTTCAAACTGTTTTAAGAGTCATTGGAATTTTTTTTTCCTAAGCTTATAGTAACCATGCGGTTACCCGGACTATCTATTCATGCGGCTCGAAATCATGTGCTTTATAATCTTTTAAGCATTTCTAAACGAAAACGCGTTAATACGTTGGGATTAAAAGGTGATTAAGTGTTTTTTTAATTACCTGAATTGTTTTTGCATTTATATAAATTCAGGGACTTTTTTTTTTTTATTTTTAATGGATTGATTAGATGAGTATGGACAATCAATTTGGTTCAACTACAACAAACAGAATGATCACCTGGATAGCATGGAAAGTGCTGAAAGCAGAAAACAAATATTCGATATTTCTATGGACGAAAATATATTCAACAGTTAAAACAGTCTCGAGGTGTTATTATGGTTCAAGTACTATTAATAGAATGACAAAAGTTTCTGACATTGTAGTTCAGTTATTAACTAGTAAACAATTAGCAGAAGTTTTGGAACATTTAAAGCATCAAGATTCTATTGTTAGTATAGAATTGACAACTGAAGCAGTAGTTAGTATTAAAAAAGTAAAGCATGATAAAAAACAACTGGTTTGTGATGCTATATCAATATATCAAGATTTAATATCAACTCATTCCGAAATTAATGAGCAAAGTAAGATTAAAACTACTTGGGATAATAGCAGTACAAAATTAATGGAATTATATGATATTGTTTTGACAGGTGAAACAAGAAAGGGCGCAAAAGGTGATAGAAATTGGGTTTTAATGGGGTTTCAAAATTCAAAAAGTCCAACAACTGATTTCAGGTCGACTGGACAATTTGGTTTAGATTGTTTACATTCATTATGCTTAAATTATGATTATAGATTCAAAAAATTGTTAAAAGAAAGTGGATCAATAAGGTCTAAAAGTAGTGAACCTTGGTATTCTGCTGCTTTAGTTTCTATTCATATGAGCCTTTATTTATTACAATCTAAGCAAAATGATACTTATCAACAAATTTTAAAAATTGTTGATCAACTAGGTGGTGGATATAACTGCATCCAAGCTTTGCTAGAATATCATCATAGATTGGTATTTGATTATCATCAATATTGGATGAATCAGGTTGCTGGAGGTGAAGTTTTAAGTGTTTTGGATAGTGAAGCTTGTTTGGAAAGATTTAAAAAAAAAATTGAACAATAAAAGCTTACAAAACTTCGTAAACATATGCATTATTAGTCATTAGAAAAACAACAAGCTCTAATAGATTATTATATTTATTTATCTGAAATTATTATTATTATACCTTTGAATGTTACTTGCGTTTCATTGTAGTCGCATCTGGTGCAACTCAATACAAATTCATACGTGCTGACATGAGTAGTTATTTAGTTACAACTATTTTTTAAGGCTGCATAGTTTAAAGCTTTATTGAAGAGTATTTACATGATAAAAACCAACTAGTAGAAGAGTCTGTAATTTTATAAATTTAACTGGTATATCTATATGAGGTGGTTATTAGTTTAAAATTAGAAGCAGAAGAAAAAGATATGCATATTCGATTGGCGTCACTAGTTTGGATATATGTAATAATTAAGTTCAAAAGTGCACATGGAATTTTCACGGTATAAACTCCTATCGCAAACGATATAGTAAACTTAAAGAGATGGTATTATTGTTTGGTTACTGAATTCTTTAAAACTCTAACTCCACAAAATTCTGTATAATTTAGCTTGTTTATTATATATACCACAAGATGCATGAACTATATAGGTGAAGTATATATTTTTCTTTAAGAGCAGAACAGTAACTACACTAGGCTATATGTTATAAGTATACTCAATTGCAAAACATGCTATGTATATATATCAATAGATGACGTCCTAAATTTATAAGCTCGTTTACATCATGCTATACATAAGTTGATCAAGATTAATCAATTCGATTATGGCTTATCTTAATTAGTCTATTTAATGGCCAATGTAATGATTGTACAACGTTTCGAATATTAAACCGAAAGTATGGGTAATATATCTTGATACTAACGGTCCTCAATATATCAATCTCCTAATGAACTTAAGATTACATGTAAGTATATCATAAAGAGCCTTTAGTCACACGACATAATGTATGGTTAGAACGGCCTAAAAAAATCCTCAGACACTTCAGCTCATTATGGCTATTCTTTTCTTAATTATACCATAATAAATCCATATACTTGTACGTTTAACTTTCGGCACTGTATATGAGTATAATAGCATTTCTCAAAATATTGGTGGCCTCAATCATTGACATAATTTCTATATGAACACTGCAGATTGATTAAGCTAATACTACCGGCTTAAATAGTTAGTTGCAATGCTAGATACATATAAATAATATACCAAATATAAAACTTAAAATCAATTTGTATGTACAAGTTGTTTGTAAGTGCAACGTACAAGTATAAGCTTGCTTTGATAAAGACTTTGTCATAAAGTCCCCTGTGTGATCTATAGTATACATATATACTAACATACCCTAATTAATCTATAGTTTGAAATTAATTTATAGCTAGCCAAAGCTTTAGTTGTCTTGGTTTTTGTACAGTATATGCATGTCTCTTACACATATATAAAACGCTATTTTTATGGATAAATATCCGATCGATGTAGATATATATATGCTCCGTAAATATTATTCTACTCGAATTAAGAGCGGGCTACGTACAATTATACAAGCCTAGGATGTACCTTTATAATCAAATCATAATGCTAGTACAATACATACATGTACTGAATTTACAGTAGAAAAGTCATCAATTGAAAAAAGGTCGACTTAAATGTCTGTTCGTTGATGGGCTTATAATCGAGAGATCAACAATTTGAGCCGCATGTGTAAGCCGCATTAGTTGGATGAAATATAAATGATCAGTTAATCAAGGTTTCTTTTTAGAACAGCATATCAGATACATATCCGATCAGAATTCCAGCTGCAGTTAATAAGAGAGAATGGCAAGACCAATATCAAAATTTTTACTTTACAATTGTACAACATAAGCACTCTAGATATCTATGCGTTTTGCAATGACATGTGTGTGTGTGGTGTAACATATAACATGGAACTTTTTTATTATAGTCATGCCTAAAAAGAAACAAGTTCATTACTTCACGTTTTAATTTTCAATTATATATGCTTCTAACAAATTTTCAAAAGTCTATAATAAAACAAGACACTAAATTTGCTTTACATAAAGTATAGCTACCACTCGCTTGTATATTTATTGAAAGTATTCCATCGATAGCCATATCTAAGATTCAGATTAAAGCCGTCTATGCATCTAACAGTAACTTAGTACTATAGCTCTGCTATATGTAACCATGCAAGCATTTAAAGGCATTCAGGTTTATATGAGAAGTTAACTCATAACCCATATATATACTCGAAACATAAAAGCTTCTACAATTGATTCATAATGTTACCCCCAGATCACATACCCTCCACAATTGAGAATTTGGAACTTATAACCATGGTGAAAAATTTTCCGCTCAGCTTCCCCGAGTACTCCATAACTCACACTCCCCATGGTTTTAAATATTACTACGTTTGAACATTTATGGGGGGTATTTATAGATTGTGCCATGGGGAGTTTTTCCATTTCTCAACTGAATTTGAGTTTAATAACCGTAGCAATGCAAAAGCTTTTCTTATACATGAATCCTTAAACATCATTCTCCAAAAACAAACTTGCATTAAAAACACCTTTTGATAACCTGAAATCCAGGATGGATCGCAGGATGGATCGATCCTCTCAATTGAGCAAGCCTATTGAAACATCAAATTTTGTATTCACTTTAATGCAATAATTAATCCGATCGCTCGAAATTGTAGATCCATAAATTCATATATAAGTAATTAATCCGGACCAGTCAATTGATAAAGTGTAGACCAAACAAAGTTACAGTTATATACAGATTTGGTGACTAAATAAACCTGACCCAGACTTCTATTAATTCTTGGGTTCATTAAAATCCAATCTCTTAAACTAGTTGTTACTGCAGCAGCCATACAGTAGCTCAGTTGTAATATAATCATCCATCCATCAGATATATGTGATTTTCAAGAGTTTTCAGGCGGAAAACGAGTTTTTGTCAAATTTTTATAACTGCAGCACAATCAGATAAGAAACGTTGCATCAAATTATGTTTCAATTATATAACTATAGTTTTATGCTAGAGTTCGAATTCTAAAACCTGAAGTTCACTCTCACTGCATGCTCATGAATATATATATAGCTCTGTTTTCTACAACCCGCTGCAGCTTCTAAAACAAAAAAATAGTTATTAAACGGCCAACTTCCTGCAGTCAATATATACATATAGAGTCTCGAAAATTTTGTAAAAATGATCTGAAATAAAACCTCCACGGGGGAGAAAAGAATTGATTGGGGGGGGGGGGGGGGAAATGGGTGTACTATATGCATGCCAACGTTATACAGTCATG
>JAKTSB010000059.1:0-111808 GCA_030579975.1 Blastobotrys buckinghamii (nom. inval.)
CCCAAATTGATAGCGCGGTGTTACTACAGTAATTTCCGCATCGCGTATTATTTCTCCATAAATTCTTTTTTTTTTATTTTTTTTAATAAATAAACTCTGTGACAAAAAATGCCAATATTACGTTCATTATCAGAATCCAAACATTTATTACACGATTTATTATACTCATCTCCAAAGGATCCAAAAGATTATGGAGATTTATCATCAAAAGTTTATGTTGTTACTGGGGCTAGTAGTGGTATTGGATTCGAAACAGCAAAATATTTAGCTCAACACGGTGCTAAAGTATATCTTACCGGAAGAACTGAATCAAAATTATCTTCAAAATTTGAACAATTAAAACATTATAATGTTGAAACTATTTGGTTAGATTATAATGATCAAAGTACTATTTCTCATGCTTTGGAACCGATTTTAAAAAAAGAAGAAAGATTAGATGGGATTATACATAATGCAGGAGCATTATTTTCAAGTAGAGAAGTTAAAAAATCAGAACAAGATATAGAAAAACATGTACAAGTAAATGTTATTTCACCCCAATTGGTACAAAATTATTTAAATCCATTATTAGAATCTACTTCTAAGCACTCTTCTGTTCGAATTGTTTGGATTAGTTGTTCATTTCATATTTATGCAGATTATGAATTCGAATTGGATACAAAAGTTAATAGAGATATGGATAAATATGAAAGATATGGTTATAGTAAATTATTAACAATTTTACAAGCTAAAGGATGGGATAATTATTATAAAAAACAAGGTTTAAATATTAAAAGTGTTAGTTGTCATCCAGGGTATATTAATTCCACTGATATTTTGCGTCATCAATCAAAGGCTGAACAGTTATGGGAATTCAATTTTTTTGTCAAAGCTGAACCAATAAATGGTGCAACTACTGAATTATTCGCATTATTAGATGATAATTTGGAAGGTGGTGAATATATTGTTTCATATGGTCAAGTTGGTAAACCAAGAAACGATGTTGTAACATTAATGAATGATTCTATTCAAGTTGAAAAAACATTGGAATGGATTAATTCTTTAGTTATCAAAAACCTAAATCTTTAGTTAAATCAATAATTTCAATTTCTTTAAATTCCCCACTTGCAACAACACATACCATTCCATTCATATCGAATCTTTGAAATATAACATTTTTATCATGTTCATCTCCACATCTTTTAAAATTTGATTCCAATTCAGCCCATTTAATAGCAAATTTCTTCAAATTTTTACTCACAAGAAGCTCATCACCCATTTCCCATTGTTTAACTGCAAACTCCATCCAATCAGTCCATTCTGTTTGTAAAGTTGTAATATCAACCCCAACTTCTAATTCTTCATCAACAATCATCACAACAAACCCTGCATCATGAGATATTGAAAATTTCGGTCCATTTGGTATATAAGGCTTATTAGATGAAATTTTCCAGTTTGGTGATAGTCTTTCCTTCAACAGTTTCGAACAATATGCCATTTTTTTATCCACCAAATGTTTTTTTGTACTTGGATATAAACTTGGATCATCTGGCCATTCATTAGTATCAACTTTGTATAGTTTCATTATTTTCTACAAGTGACGACAAAAAAGAATAAAAAAAAAATTTAGTGGTGTAAAAAAATTACGCTCCACACATATTATATAATTCATAATGTTCATTAAAATTCTACACGTTATTTTGATACCATTTTCATCAACCCTTCAGCAGTAGTCATATCTTTCAAATCCATACTAGTTCTAATCCCATCCAAACTTTCTCTTGGAGGTAATTGTTCCATTCGTAAACTTTTTCTGACTTCATCCAAACTTTTACCTCTACTAGTTTTCTTAGTATGATAATCTTTTGGAGGTCTTGGAGGTGGAGTTTCAAATCCATCATCATCACTATCATCATCAATTTGATAATTAGAAATAGTTGGCATTGCTGGTACACCACCATAAGAATCTACTGGTTTCATACCATAATAACTATCATTATCCAGCATTTCTTCACTAACATTTTGACTCTTTAATGGTACAAAATATCGATCTGATGATTCTGGTAATTCAATCAATTCTTGTTCATCATCTTCTCGTTTTTTCAAATGTTTTGAAAAACTTGTTGAATCACTTGCTGGTGACATACATTTATTTTCTTCATAATTATCTTGATTTTCTAAATGATCATATTCACCCAAATACCATTTTTCTCGAATTAAATCAACATCAAATGGTTTAAAAATCTTTTGATATGATTTTAATGTTAAATGTGGTAACATACATCCAACAACTCCCAAAACAACAACTGCCCAATAAATACAGGATCCTAAGATTTGTGGTGCCATATGATATAATTCACCACTCCATGTACCAGCAGAATAGATCCCAGTCCATGCATAAACTAATAATGTAGAAACAGCACAAACAATCAATGATGCAACATCCCATCTATATTGATTACTAATAACAAATAAATTGCATGAAATAACACTAATAGAACAAACACACAATCCAAACCAAAATCGATGATTCAAAACTAATCCATCCATTGATTCGAATTTTGCATTTCTCCAACAAAAATATGGAAAGAAAAATGATATAAAAGATTGATAACCACCTTCCCACATATATCTCCAAAATTTCTTTTGATTCCATTCTAATCTTAAAATTCCTCTTCGATATAATTGTGGTACTAACATTGATAATTTATCATCAACATCTTGATCTAAAAATCCCATAAAAATAACTGGGAATGATGTAAATACCACATTGAACAACATAACATAAGTATATTCATATAAATATGTTCCATCAAAACTTGAAAATATACCATACCAATATAATGTTAAAGTGAAAACAACATTTTTATAAAAAAAATTTGGAATCATTTCTGCCAATCTTTTATAACTCCATCTACCATGAACTAATAATAATCGTGTTAAAAATCGAAATTGTCCAATTGCATAATCTGAACTCATTGCTGCTTGTCTACCTTCTTCACCAGCAATCCCAATCCCAACATCTGCTTCTTGAATCATTGATACATCATTTGCACCATCACCAATACTTAAAGTCATAACTTTTAAAGTAGTTTTAACTAATCGAACAACTGCTGCTTTTTGTGCTGGACTAACTCGACAACATAAAACACTCTTACATTGTTTACATAATAATAAAAATAAATGTTTCAAATCCTCATCTAATGCTAATTTTAATGCATCACCATCAATAACAACTGCATATCTTGGATCTGGTGGATCATGATTATTTTTTTCAGCTTCCAATTCTTGTTTAGTACCATTCAAATTAAAATATCTTTTTAAATAATCTTTTAACATATTAGCACATGATTCCTTTGATTGATCATCAATTCTAATAATTAATAATTCCATTTGATTATCTAATAAATTACAACTGAAACCAATATTAATTGCAGTTTCAACTTTATCACCAGTTAAAACCCATAATTTAATACCAGCACTCCCCAAATGTGCAATTGATTGTGGTACACCATCTTGTAATCTATCTTCAATAGCTGTACCACCAATTAACATCATTCCTCTTTCAATTGAATCAGCAACTTCTTCCATTTTTTCTTCTCGATTTCTTAAAGCAGCAGATGCAGCTTCATGTCTTCTATTCCATTCATGATATTCTTTAGCAGTTAATTCTCTTTCAGCTAAACATAATGTTCTTAAACCTTCTTGAGCAAATTGTTCTAAATGTAACGCAGTTTCTTGTCTCAATAATTCTTGTTCATCAGGTACTAATCTTGAATAAATAATACTATCAGCACCTTTACAAATTAATTTAATCTTTTCAGTACCATCTTTTAAACTTTTCATTTTAAAAATTGCACTCATTCTTTTTCTTGTACTATTAAATTCCAAAGTATTTAAAATTTGAAATTCTTTTTCTTCACCTTGAACATTAATAATAACCCCTCGTTGAGTTCTATCAACAAATGTAAAACCACAATCTCTTGCAGTTGCAACTAATGCTGCTTCATCTGGTGATTGGGCTTTAAAATCTCTTCTACCCTTAATTTTTTTAGAAGGTTCAGTAATAACACTATGACATAATGCCAACATTAACATAAAATATTTATTAGCTTCTTGTTGTTCTTGACCATTTTCGCCTCTTATATCATTAACAAATTGTGAACTAACAAATGTAACTTCATCATCAACTAATTGATCATTATCATCAATTTCTCTCAAACTTTGAACCATAAGTCTTTTATCATGAGCAATTTCTCTTCTCATTTGTTCACCTTCTTGATCAACATCAATCCCTTCTCTTTTTCTCATCCCTGCTAATGCTTCAGTATATGCTTTACCATAAGCCATCCCATTAATTGTACATTTTTTAAATTCCATAACATTTTGTGTTAAAGTCCCAGTTTTATCACTAAAAATATATTCAATTTGACCCAAATCATCTGAAATATTCCATGATTTGGGAGTACAAGGATAATCTAATGGTTCATAATATAAATGATAATCAGAATAAATAAAAAAGGCTTGAACAGTTTTGACAATTTCAATAGAAATATATAATGAAATTGGAACTAAAGATTGATATAAAATAACATCAGCCCAAAATGTAATTAATCCATCAACTGGTGCAGAACCACCAATTGATCCAAATTCAAAAAATGAAATTGATGTATCTTTTAAACCAAAAGATATACCATTAATTAATCCAGATGAAAAACATAAAATAAATAATAAAAAAAAATTAGCAGCAACAGAAATATTCAATTCATTTGAAATTCTAGATTTTTTAGTTGGAGTATTACCAGCATTTAACATGATTTTTGTATCAACACCAGTATAAACAGCAATCCCAATAATCCAATCAGTATTTCTTAATGAACAACCTCTTAATAAAACATTATTAATTGTAATTGGTTCTGCATTATTCCCATCGTTCCATTTAGCAACTGCATTATAATTATATAAATTTGGATTTGGACCTTCACTTTCAATCCAAAATTTGGCCTTTTCACAATCAATTGCATGCTTAACACCTTCACCACATTTTAATGCTTGACGGACTTTTAAATTAGTTTCACCATCTAAATTTTTTGTTTCAACATAACATGCACCATCATTATCAGAAGTTGCTAAAATAACCAAATCTGCAGGAATTTCATCATTATTACGAACTCTAACAAAATCACCAACTCTAACATTTTTCCAAAAATCTCTTTTAAATTTGGCTTTACCGGGTGATTGATCATTAAAATTTAAAACACTTTCAGTTTTAATACTATTATTAGTAATCCCACTAACATTTCTACTTCCATCAAATGGACCTGAATATGGAGATGCATTCTTACTACTAAAAGGATTCATATCATTCATTTCAACTTCTTCATCTTTTATTGAATAAATAGAATGAATTGTTGTTGCTCTTGTTAATTCATGACCAAATTCATTATCATCATCTTCTTGTTGTTGTTCTGGTTTTTTTTTACTAAATGCATTGAAAATTTTAAACATTAATTTTGTATTTGCCTTTTTAAATTTCCTCCATAATGAAACTTTATCATCAGTAACATTAACATTATGATTATATGCTAAAATTTGTGTAGGTGTATTATTCAACTCCATGTCCAGCACAGTACGTCGATAATCTTCAACTGCATCTTTAACAGCAGTAATTGTGACAATAACAATAATTGGTACAGCTGCTAACCCAGGATTATCTACCCCGAAAATTGGAAATGCCTATCTTGTTAGTTTTTTTTCTTTTTTCTTTTTTCAAGTATACTTACACCCAATATAACAATAAATACAAAATAAATATTTGCAACATTTTGAAATTGCATAAATAAATTTTTTGGTAAAAATGATAATGGAGTATATTTTGTTGTTCTAATTTTATTTCGAACATAATTTTCTAATGGTAATCCTGATTCTGAATCACACATATCACTTGGTAATGGCATGTTAATATAAATTTTTCTTGGATCATCTTTATCATCATCACCATTCTCACTTGGTGCTTTTGAACTAATTGATGCCTTTGATTGAATCCCTGATACTCTTCTTGATTTAAATATACTTTTTGATCGTTTTGGTGTTGGTCTACCCTTTTTATGTCTTTGAGTACCCCAACGATGTCGTTTCATTACATTATCATCATTTTCCACATCATCAAAATTCTCTTCTTCTTGTGTAATTCTGATTTCATGATTTTTGGGACTACTAGTTATTGAATCGTTTGTTCTTGGACTATCATTTATTGATGGTTGTGGTGCAAAACTAATATGTCGTTGTTGTCTTGTACTAGCACTTGTTGCAGAAGTTGCTCTACGTTGTAAATTTCCATATTTAATTCTTTCACCTTCACTTTCAAATTGAAATCCCGATTCTAACTGTGGTGTTTGAGCTATGCTATTGTTATCTTCATAATCACTATTATACATTATGCTATTATTGTCATTATATGACATTTGAGAATTTGAACGTCGATTGTTGTTATTGTTAGTATTTTCAGCGTCTAAATGGTATCCACTATAATCAAATGCATCATCAACTGGTAAATCTGATACCGGCCGAATTTCTCGTTGTGGTACTCTTCTTTGATTAGTTGAACTTTCTGATGGTGGTTGAAGAAGACTAGGATTATTGAATGGATTATTTGATGAAAACCTGTTTGACATGTTTGTTGATTGAAATTTGTACAGGTGGCGGTTTTTATGTCTATAATAATAAATAAATAAATGTAAAGAAAAAACTATCAAAATTTTTATTCTTTAAAAGTATAATAAACTCAATCCAACCTTTTATTTCCTATTCTATAACTGAACGAATGAAAACTCCTTTTAAAAAAAAAGTGAGTGAAAGAAGAATAGTTTTTTTATTTGTCGGATAGTTTTTGGAAATCTAAATTATGCTGATAGTAATAGTCGCGGAAGTAAGTTTTATAAAATTAAAAACTTTTTTTTTTTTTGGGTATTTTTATTTCTAGTCCCGAAGTAATGGGTTTGGTCAACCTGGTTCGTGTAAAAATCTTAACAGCAGTGAATTACTAGAACAGACTTAGCCATTAAAGATTTTGGCAGGGGAGGGGGGGACGTGAAAAGAGTCTACACTAATGGTACAATATGGATTATTTAAAAGAAAAAAAAAAAAAAAAAACCCAGCTGTGAAAAGTTGCAAAGAATAGAAACACTTGTTTTTTTTTCTTCCTACAAATTTTAAGGGCTTTTTAAATTCAAATATAAAAACAATACAGTAAAAAGTGAATTTGTAATTTTGCATTGACGCATTCAAGCACAATTAAAGTTTGTTTTCAATCGTTACAAATTTTATTTTGTGTGAAAACTTGGAGATCGGGATCGGCAGCTTTTTTTTTTTTTTTTTTTTTTTTTTCAGAACTCGGATTTATTTTTGGTGTTCAAGCACTGGTAACAACCCTTAAAGCCCCTTTTTTTTTCACCTTATAATACACGCCGGGACACGCTGTAAAACTGGCTCTTAAATCCATCCATGGTGCTTACGGTTCCGACTTTCACAACCAGTTTTGTGATTTTTTGATTCAAATTTTTTTTGTTATTGCCGATCCCCCGACTGTGTTTTTTTAAAAAAAGTAATCATAACAATATGAGCTTAAAATTTTGGAGGTGATTCTATAGTACCATACAACAGTTAAAGAGTTTAGAGCTTTAAATGTCAAAGTACTAACATCAAAGCACCAATGGCTATTGTTATTTCATGCATTATTATAAGAGGTAATTGATGAATGGGCGATCGAATCATTCACAAAAATTAAGGAACTAGCTGCAGAAACTTGATCTTTTCAAATTATGCATGGTTATAATCGAGATTAAAGAATCCTATTAAAGGGCTGAGGATAAGGAAACCTAGAAATTCTGTGCACTGAATATTATACAAAACAATTTAAAGCATGAAGTCGGTTAGATTTTGTAGAGATCGATCGATTGGCATCCATCTATCATATCACTAACCATTTAATCTAGAAATTGATTACATATGTGTTTCTCAATTGCTTAAGTAGAAAGGGCCTCATTTGTTTGTTATATATGCTCGAGTGCACATGGGAACCCAAATAACCGTATTGTATATATTCGATATATGGATGTATATATATATATATAGTTGCAGAATTGACTATAGTTAACAATAAAAACCCATATAATCGGTAAAATTAATCGTTGAGATTGTATATTGGATATAGTTGTAACCTCAGCTAGGGTTTATTAATCATGATTAGTTATTAGAAATAGAGTGGTAATTTGTAAAACCAGTGACATGTGTTAAACCCAACCTTCGAATTATTCAGAAGTCTTGGATAGAATTTTATCAAGGTCTATGCATGATATAGGCCCGGGCCAATTAATATTTTTGCAATCCAAAACAAAAGCGTGCAAACGTTGAATTTTAAATGGCTAGTGGTGGTGTGTTTCCCGGCAACCCGGCCAGGCAATGAACAAGCATAAAGCTATAGTCACTACTGCCATGGTAATACATGGATGAAGGAAGTAAGGGCCATATAGAATGAAGAATGCAGTCTATGGGCATATCACAGTTTACTTACAAGCAATGTAGTTCGTGTATTTGTTTATCAAAGGCTCAGTAAATATGCTGTTTTAATCACGCTTGAATGATGGATATAAACCTCTCCACTTAAATCACCCCTACCTGAAAATTTTCAAGCACAACTGCAGTCATGAAAAACAATAAGACACAAAGCCCTGAAATTTCGATTTTCATTGTAACTGAAATAACCTAAGCAACAACAATAAAGCCACATACCAATAAAATATCCAATGATGATTTTTTTCTTAGCACCGATTATGAGAATGTGCTTTAAACAATTCACATCCAGCTGTTATAAAATGAATATATAGCTTTGAAAAATCATGTTACGGGTTTGTCAAGAATCTTTATCGTCATGATATCTCAGATTCAAATTCCCAGGCATTTCAGCCGAGAAAAATAAAAAATAAAATGCCTTTTGTTCTGAATTTACAGATTTCAAAAAAAAATAAAAAAGAAAGGCCCTGCAGTATATATCCGGGTATGGAGGTGGTAGAAATCTTTTTTTAGTACAGTGTACTATATATATAGGTGTGACTGTTGTTTCAAAGAAGTACTTTTTAAAACAATCTTGTCTTTAGTTTGTTAAGTTTACTTTATCAAAGTTTATAATACCAGGATTAGTTATCCGGTTGTTAAAAATTTGAGAAGGATGTGAATTATTCTAGATATCATATGTTCGAGATGGTAAGAATCTGAAATTAGTTTTTTTGTTCATGTTTTCGAATATTTGAATTGATATTAATGATATCTTAAGAATACACGTCCGTCCTAAAATTGGCTTTAATCATTAAGATAGCAATAATAGCTAGGCGATCTTCGAATAAAAAAGGTTAGATTTGAGTCTTTGTTGAAACCATCTATCTTAAAATATTAATAGAGCTAGAGAATTTTATCGACGAATTATCAACTTAACACGATAACATGGACCACAGCTTCTATCTAGCTATAACTATCATGCAAGGTCCAAATCTAAAGATTAAAATCAATGATCATCTCATAGATCTAAGATATCATACCCGTTAAAACCTCCAATCTAGAACATTTTATACGTTATACTGACCCAGCACATAAACTTAGCTCGTCACTGAAAATACTACAAAATAAATTAAGCTTTCATAATAATTATCTACAAATTACAATTACAGTTACGAGAACTTTATCTCAATTGAGGGTATCTATTCTATCTTAGAACTTAAATCCAACATTCCATTTTCACATCAAATATATACATAGATGTTAGAAAATTGAATAATTTCCAAATTCTCAGAGAATGCGGCTCCCAAATATTCCGGGACGGTTACGTGACAAAACCTCTAGATTCCATAGTTTTGGCGTGGCTTCTGATCGACACTGCACAAGAGATTTTCCCACTCGATCGCGTGCGAAAAATACCACTTGTTTTTTTCAACTCCTTTCTCCCAGGTTCCTGGCTGGCGTGTGTAGGCTTTTTAAAGCAGCTTGAGTGTTCTAAAGGGTTAACTAAATTTCTTTTCAACCCCTTTGCTATATATACATCCTATTTGGATTGTTGGTATATAGGAAAGAAAATTGGGGATCATTTAACTATAGTATACATAAATATATGTATATATTGCAACCCTTACTTCTAACATTAATAAGGATCATTTTGATGGTAGAAAACAGTGGTTGGCTATATATATATATATATATATATATATAGTTCTCTTTACAATATGGATACAGGGGTTTTGAAATTCAATACGTTATGAAAATGTTAAGTGTAAAGAAAGGGGTATATATATATCTATAGTAGTGGGTATACAAGCAATTAAGCGGGATTTTCAGCGGAGAATGCCTTTAATTATTCCTTTAAGCTCAATGACTGCCATTTTCGAAGGAAATTTATAGTTGAGCTCTCAACTATAGAGGGCCTACTAATCCCTATCTGGTGTTTGAATAATATAACCATCATGAACTTCACATGCTATCATCGATAAAATACCTGGGTAATCAGGCACTTGAAGTTTAATGATTGTGATAGGCCCAGAAACATGTGTATGATGTATCCATGATAAGTTTGTATAGTCTTCGTACGTGGTCCACTGACCCTCCCCACACAGTCCATCTGTGGATGTAGCTTTTCATCAGATAAAAAGTTGCAGCTTAAAAATCCAGAATTTAAGTCTTGAGCACACTGACACTGCAGCCATGGGAAACGTCTGCAACAATTGAAATTGTAAGCGCTAGAAATAGCAACACATTTGTAATATGCATATTGCTCACGTTTATCTCCGGTATACTAATACTCTGAGGCGATATATGGATGGATTGAATCATTTAAAGGTTTTTCACAAATTTCACTACAGGCTGCTGTGACAATGAAACTTCGTGGCAACCTTGTTGATGCTTGGAGCATTGCAATCATGATGATTTTGAGACTGCTGAGTCATCAGCTGTAGTGCACCACACCAGGCCATGCAATCAATATTTTATCTCCGTTTAAAAAAATTTTCATCCATATATACATATTTATAATATCCATCATCATCGGATATATCTCGAACGTAAATTGACGGAGATCTATGTGATTCAATCCTTTTGTTGTCATGGGGATCACTCAATAGCTTTATGAATTCTCAGAAGGGTTTACAAATTGGACAATTCGTACAATACAACACAAATTAATTGCTACCATATGGTATGTATATGATTTGCGGTATTCACTCATCAGAATGAATATCGATATAGTGTAGTTGGGTATACCTCAATTGAATTGTGCATCACAACTCAAAATACCAAAGTAAGTCAATACATATATCACAAAAATGTCTCAAGTTTATTCGAATTTTCCCCTCTATCCTGGATGGATATAGGATGGATATATCATAGTAAAACTTTTTTATATCCATATATACATATATATATGTATATCCGATATAGGATTCAGTCGACCCATGGATTTAGAATTTTAATCTTACAGCCTAGGTTAAAGTATACAATTTATGCTATAGTATATATAAGCTTAAAGTTTATAAGTGGGTCTGCAGCCATGGGCAGTTTGAAAAAACGTAATGATGCATTTTAAATTAAGACCGTTGGCCGATCACACACCCTCTCACCGGATTCTAAAATTGAAAGGTGGTAATAAAATTTTCAGTCAAATTTTTTCTTAGGGAGCACGGTTAAAATTTAAATACTTTTCTAACCGGCTGCCGTGAATTGACTTTGAGATGAGTAACGTTGAATGCATGCATGGTATGAACGATACCAATGACTAGAACCTCAATTGAACCAGTTATATTACAGGACTCTGCCCAATGGAAATATATAGGATGATTAATTCCTGAGTCTGTGTACATGGACTAAACCCACTGCCCTGTTGCGTTGACCACTTTCCAAAACTCGATTTAAGGATAGAAAGACTTTGAAGAAGTTTGGTTATTGATTCATTGATTTATTGATCTTTATAAAATCTATAACTCAGTAAACGTGCTGGAAACTCTATAGAATTGTTTCATACAAATATATACAATAATGATCATCTAAAATCGTCAAATATGATATAAATAGAGTTCAAAATTTAATGTAGTAAAGTTTGCAACACGTGTAGTCATGATGACTGATATTGCTATTGTATATCGATCAAAACGTTGACCGTTATAATTAAGACAAGGAACACTTCAAAATCCACGATCATTGAAATGCAATGCTCCTTAGACCTTAGGATAACGGCGCCATTAACCAGTCCCAGACTCATTCATGATACTGGTTTATATATATATGGCAAGCTATGGCTAGTTTTATACAAAAAAGTATCCAGATCGATACAAATTTATTAATTTTCAACTGCTCTATTAAGTATACTACTTGTATAGAACGCCAGAAATTTAAGCACAACTTTGCTACTATAAGTAATAATCTTAATTAATTAATTAATATCAATAAATAGTGGCAGTAATGGAACATACATTAAAATCGAGGCTGTGAAGAAAATCTAGGCACCAGCTATAAAGTGCTTGTGTAAATATATACAATTTAAATATCAAATTTTCAGGGGTAGAAGAAATAATTAATCATCACTGCCTCATCCAATACTATTGTATTTGAACTGTGATTATAAATATATATAACTGTCAAGAACCAGTCTTGACTTATCATAGTAACTTCCTATAGTACCAGTGTTACTGTTAGTCTCAGAAAACACCCAGTTTGGCCCATTAATCGATCAATATTGTGACCAGCTACAATGATATGCATATCTCCATCCAGTCATCATCCATATAATAATAGGATATTGCCTCGGGTATATATCTGTAAAGTGTCGACCTGTGAGCATTGAGTGCATTGAGTTTTTGTGAGGGAACCACATTTATTTTTACTTTATTATTAACATTATTAGGTCGTTGAATTTAGTAAAAAGTCACTTTGAAAAAAGCCATTGTTATATTATTATTATGATGGATTCGGATGGTAGAATCTGTGGCTTGGATCTAATCGGATTTTACTAAGACTGTTACTGTAGGTTGCTTGAATGAATGAATGAAGGATCCTTGGTGTGTATGCTAATTCGAATAATATTTAAATTGACTATCAGCTCACAAGTTCATGCAGGCCACTTCTTTTTGGTATACTTACCATATGGTATATGTCTGGTACGATTATAATATTTTTTCCAAGTATACAGAAATAGATCTACGTCTTCATGTATAGATATTGTTAAATTGCGAGTGTCAAAGTAAAAAGTAAGGAATTGAACCAAATATATCCAATGCCAGTATAAGTTCAACAATAAAGTATAGCTTGGAACAATGATTCTGAAACCCGTTTAAAGGTTAGATTTATAGTTTTAATTAACTGTACGTGTATACGTACAGCAGTGTTGTAAGCTTTTTTAAATATGTACATGATACCACCACATCTGATAAGATCAAATCATTCTAGCACTAAATCAAGCTCATCATGCGCAGCATTCATTTAATTACAGATGAATCCATCGTGTAAGATTCTAGATTTTATTTATATTGGAATAGGCAGATAAAAGTTTTAATTAGTTTCTGAAATTAATTGGTTAGAATGTATTTCAAAATTATATTTTGGCTCATCGTTTTGAATTTAGATCTATTAACTCGAATTTGTGGTCAAATTAATCTAAAATTCTCAAAAGCATGCATGCACTCAAGATTTAATATTCTAGTCTAACTTCATAACTATAGCTCTTTACTTACTTGCAGTGTAAAATCGGATCTCGATAAATTCTTATAGTATATGAATAAGCGGAGGAAAGGATGGACCATATCATGTGTGTTTGTATGTAATCATTTATATCTCACTAAATATTAAGCTAGCTAGAACTCGGCAATACCTTCTATGTGTTCCTTGAATTGAGGTTAATTGAAAAATAAGTTTAATAATTAGATATATAGCTTATTTACTAATACTAGAGCTCCACATAAACTCCTAAGCACTGTGCATACTTCTCATGGCCCCTAATGCCTATAAGCTCGTGACACCCGGGCCTGTTAACGTGTTGCGAGTCGCTGTTGGATTCAGAATTAGGCATGCGAGTATAAATTAGTTAATATAGACCGATCTCGATTGTAGCTTTATCTTTTGAGCTAGTGAGCCTGATTTGGTGAACGCAGTGATACTCAATTGCAATAATGTCGCAGTGCTATATTCACCTGTAGTAGTGCACATAACATAGGAGCTGATTGGAGAACCCAATGACCTAATAGTCATCAGAATTAAGTACTGTATGAAGCAAATCTAGTTAACATTTCAGTACTAGTTAAAGATTCAATCTCATACACTTTAATGCAGATTTCATCGTTTCTCATATATAATATGTCAAATATCTTTATAAGCAACGGGATTCACTACTATAGTACTAGATCTAACTTAATTAAAGTTCACATCTTTTACTATAATTTATTAGTATTGAACCAGGAAGTTGGTTTGTTGCTCTTGTACAATTTAGAGCCCTCCATGAACTACAATCACTAATCGATATAATACTATCTAAATTTGACGATTCGGCTTAATTATGCATCAATATTGGTAGTACGTATGCATAATTTTTATACATAAAGACAATCGATCAAATCTAGCTATATGGCTAGCTGGTTAATGCATATTATGCTTTATACAACTCTCACCATAATTAACTCAAATTTCAAATACCCATGGCATGCTTTATTGGCTGAGTTTTATCATCAAACGGCTTCAACTTTTACCGATCGATCATCGATGGCCATCAAAAAATCACCAGAGTAACAATAATTAACACACAAAGAAAGCATAGTAAAGTAAAAAGAAATACAATTAATGAACGAAATATGCTATAATTTTTTTTTTATTTTTTTTTTATATAAATAATAAACATTAGTGATAGTTGAAAGACAACTTTTTACACAATTATAATTCAAAGAATTTTGCAAATTTTTCATTAGCATTTTCTTCAATAATTTCACCATGAGACATGATAATTCTATCCATTGGCCATTCATTAATTTTTTTCAACCCTGGTAACGCATGTTCACGGTTATAAAATACCATTGGGAATGCTTTTTTCAAAAAAGCAGATTCCAATCCCAAGAAATTAGTCAAATAACTAAATCCACCAGTTGGACTCATCCCACTATTTGAGTATTGTTCATAACAAGGGGCATTAATTAATAAATCTGCATTAACCATTGATTTTGATTTTTTATGATATAAAACTAATTCCTTATTTCGAATCCCATTAATATAAACTGCTTCAAAATCTTTAGCCAAATCTGTTGGTAATGGTTCACCAGTAATTAATTGATTAGCTAATGCCGTTGGGACAATAATATCAATTGGAGCTTTACAGTCAGGTCTTTTTGCTCGTTTTTTGGCTAATGGTGAAACACCAATAGTAACAGCTTCAGGAAATTGTTCTTTCCATGAATCGATACCCATATGATGTTCATAATCTGGTGCAATTAAATATTTAACGTTTCTTGTTTGTAACTTAGTTAACATTTCTTCACTTTCTGGACCCCATGGAATTGGTGAAAATACTGCTAGTGATGTTGGTTGAGTTGATAATTTAAAGATAATACATCTATTACCGATTGCAAACCCGAATCTATTGAATGGACAATTATGGATTAAGATATCTGGTGTAACAAATCTACTAAACCCTCCAACTGGGGTATAATACCCATTAAAATTTAAACTAACCATTCTTTGAAAAATTCTTGATATTGCTAGAAAATAAGTAAAAAAAAAAAAAAGTGAAAGTGATGAGTATGAAAAAAAAAAAAGAACGTTTGTTTTATTTATGAATGTGAAAAACAAGTCTATATATATATATATTCTTGCTCGGTTGGATGATAAATTTTGAGCAACACAAACAAAGTTTGCACAAACATGTTTCTCCCTTCACTTATTTTCAAGCTGTCTTAATAGATATTATTCCTCAAGCTGTCAGAATGTCTCAGTGATACAGCAGATTCGGATTATTCGTACAATTGCACAAATTTATTGGTAAACTATAAAATTTACATAATGTTATATAAAATTGACAACTTTTGATAAATAATAAATTAACGGGAAAAACCTCTACCTTTGATATACCTGACTTCTTGATTCATTCTATTTCTAACCAATTGATTTAAAGTAGAAGTACTCTTAGTAACTTCAGGTTTTGCCACAGGTCGAACCTGATTGGTAACAAGCTGTTGAGAAGGTGGTGAGACTACAGGTTCTGTTTCAGGTGATCCATATGAACTAGAACCTGGTGAATTATCAGTTACTGTTCCAATAATTTCTGCAACTAATGGTACACCACTATCATCAGCTTCAACTCCATCTAATTGAGCTACACAATTCAATGCTTCTTCTCGATTTTTAAATAATATAATAGCACAACTATATTTCGATTCAGATCCATTATAAACAGGCGAAATATTTAGATTTAAAACAGTTAAATCAAATTGACGCAATATTTCTTTCAAATCTCCAATTGTTGTTTCTGAATCTAAATGTGTAACTCGAACCGATGTTGGTGTACCAACACCTCTAATTCTTAATTTTTTCTTCTGGGGCTCTGATACTTGTGATGGTTGTGTTGTTGTATTATTATATTGTGTATTTGAATTGTTATATTGAGGTGGTGTATTAGAGTCATATTGAGGTGATTGAGTTGTTTGAGTAATAGGTGCTTTTGGATCACTAGGATTATTTGACCTCGTATCAACTAAAACTCTGTAAAGGTTATTTCTAGTATTAACATGCTCATTAGTATCATTAATATTAATTCTATTAGATTTTGGTCCAGAAGGTAATGAATTATTATTATGATCTCTGTGTTCAAACTTTCTCGGACCAGTTGGAATATCCTCATTCTTCTGTTGAATTGGATTTTGTTCGTTATTTCTTTGATGTCCATTTTTGTTACTATTAGTACTCTTTTTTCCAAATCTTGGTGCACTTGGCACGCTGGTTTTATTCTCATGTTTATTTTTATTATCGTGTTTATTCACTGGTGATCTCGAATCTCCTAATGTTTTTTCTAATGATTTTTTTCTTTGCTGCATCGCCTTTGATCTATCTCTTTTAATTAATTCATTAAATCTTTCAATCGATGAACTAGGTCTACTCGTATCACTAACTTTTCTATTACTATGAGAAGGTTTTGAAACTTTTGATGAGAATGATTTGTTTCTGGGGCCGGTCGGTATAGCTGGTAATGATGCAGGTGGTTTATTTGATGAAGCTGAATATGATGTGTTTTTATTGATCCTACTAAAAAGATCGTTTGGTTGTGCCATTTTATCCTGCTATTATAGAATGTTTCAAGGTATCGATTACTATCAAAAAATATCAAATATTGATGGATTTTGTTGATGAGGAAAAAAAAAAAAAATTCGTACTATTAAACACGCATGAGTGAACAATGTTGGGAGCGCTGTACAGCTTTGATGGTTTGCGGCGACACAGCAGGTACAAGCTTCAGTGTACATTGTACAAATTAAAGTTCAAACTAGTCTTCTGGTTTATGTTTTGAGTTCAAGGTAAACAATATTATATTTAACAATGCAAGTTTCAATGAGAAGGAAATTTTTTTTTTTTTAAAAACTTGTATCAATATATATTTATAATATATTAATAGTATTATAGAATGATAACGTAGTACTTAATTTTTTAATGAACTCATACTATCAAAAGTAAAATTAGATTCAGAATCCAAATCAGATACATGAATACTATAATTACATTCTTTCTTTTCATTTTCATTCTTTTTAATATTTGTCGGAGTAGCAGAGAAATTAGCTAAATAATCTTTTAATCGACATGCTACCACTTCCAACTGATGATTTTTACTTGCCAAAGTAGCCTTTGATAATCTTAATCTTAACCCCAGACTTTCAGCCTTTTGTTCAGCTCTTAATCTAATATCATGTTCAAAAAATAATAGATTTAAATTTTTTTTATAACAATTTGCTAATAATTCTCTATCTTGTTCTAATTCTTTAATTCTTATTTCTAAATCTTCAATATACTGACGTTTATTTTTATTTCTTCCTGAAAAGCTTATAACTGATTTTTGATTACTTAATGGTAAATTATTATAATATATTGATGGTGAGTTACTTTTTGGATCAAAGTTTCTATGTAATCTTTGAAAACTTGTAAATTCTGGTTCATAATAATCTGGACTTGATCCAGGACTTGGTGTAATATTATCTAAATTTTTGGGATATAATGGACTCTTTGATACTATCTCTTGTTTTAGCTGTTCAAGATGCTCATCATTTTCAGCAATATTTGATGCATTTTGTAATAATATTTCAGTTCGACATAATGGTGGGCGTTTAGGTTCGTTAAATTGCGTGTTTGGATCATATGTTACTCTTTTTTTGGAAGTTGTTCTACTTGATGGTGATGGTAAGAAATCAGCAGTAGTTGGTGCAATAGTTGTAGGTTGTAATGGTCTTCTTTTTATAGGTTTTGCAGTTGATCTTTGTGTATTAATTTGAGGTGGACTTGTTAAAGTATTTGGGTGAGATTCTTTTAATGGCATTTTTTTTTAAAAAAAAATATTAAGACTCCAAAAATTAGTGATTTTGCTGCAGATATTAGTCAAAAAAATTAATATACTAGCTAATGATGGATTAGTTCAAAATATGTAATTGATTCCATAGTTTTTTGTGTTGATTTATTTTAGCAGAGTATATGCTCGTTTGGCGTCTACGAATCCTGAAATTTAAATGCGGCTCAAATTTTAAAAATCAATCATTAAACATGTATAATTAAGCTCATTTCTACTGTGGGGCTCAAAATAAATTCTTCATCAGATAGTTGGTTATTTAGATATAATTTGAAATTTCATACATCCAAAGTGCACATGTTTATGCAAGCTACTAATAGCTACTAGTACGCATAGTATGAATACTTGTAACGCTCAACCCAGCCGTGAACATTTAAGCTTATTGATGAATTTCATTATTGTGATTTACAAACCCAAACTTCATATTCCGATCAACTTGACCTTCAAATAATCAGCACTATACTAGCAATACTAGGCTATCAAGATTATGTTTCAAGCCTTTGATATATATATATATATATATATATATGGATACATAGGATACCCAAAAAGATCTTCGCATTCATGATAAGCTTTAATAAAATGAGTTTTTAGCGTAAGTTACATGTAATTATAAATTTTTCCTCGCTTAATTAACGTATTTGCTTGTTGATCCCCAGTAAATTTCAACAATCGCGATCAATGACATATCATGGAATCCTGGTACCATCATAGACTTTGGTAAATGTTCATCGATCATTTCGATCCAAGAACCTCCTTCGGTAGATCATCCATGCTATATATAACCCAACTATTTCCCATAATTTTTTGATCCATAAACCCACCTACTCCTTCATATTCCCAATTACAAAAATGCGACTAATAGGTCCAATCATCGCTTCAGTAACATTACTATCAGCTCTATCTTCAGCCACTGTAAAAGCACCACATCACAGTGACATTTATGAAACTTCTAGAATCTCTCCAGAAGTAATTGAATTACCGGCACCGTTCAAATTAAAAGTTCGATTAGAAGATAATTCCGGGCATATTCAAACATTTTGGGTTCATTTGAAGCCAAAAGGTGGTGGAGAGAACCATCAATACGCATTTGCAACTAATAAAAAATCAAGGGCGTCAAGTTTTATTATAAATGAAGATGGAATTTTGCAAAACAATAAATTAAAAAAATCCAAAACTAATAAAACTTATGGTGGTACTGTTTTGAAAAATACAAGAACTCCGCTATTACATGTTGGTGAGATGCCCAAACAGGGGTTTAGTAAATTTGGGTTTGATGATGTTGGACAATTGATTGCTGATAAAGATTGGAGTGGTAATTGGGCCATGTGTCCTTTAGCTGATGATGATCCTGCTATTATGAATTTTGGCGGGGATGAAATGCAACATGGGTGTGCTGGGGTTATATTGTTAGCTGACTTTGACCAACAGAAGTTATTATAAATAACTTAAAGTCAATTGGTATCTCTTTATCTACACTCAAGATAAAATGAATCCATTTTTACAACAATCGATATTTTTTCTAAATAGAGTAATTCAATACCTGGTAGAATGCAAGTAGTTGACATCGAGTTTTACCATGGAGGAGATTATACCGTGGCAATTTGACGTGGCAGCGTGTGTCTGTGCATGCAGCAAGAAAAGCTAAACAAAAAGTTTGAGATATCATATGGTACCATGGTACGGCTCTGCATAAAACCATTTAAAGTTTGCAGGTTCGCATGCATGGATGGGGGGATTCGTGGAATGTCAAAAATACTACGATAAAGAAAATAGAAAAACTTATAAAACAAAGTATCATTACAATTAATATTATTAAAATTATTATAATATAGAAGAACCATCAAGATTAAATTATAAATATGTTTATTGGAGTTTGAAACCAATTAGAACTAGCACACAGAATAAATAATATCAACACCCCCGATCGCGTTGATTTTAGAGAAAACTTAAGAACTAGAAACAGCATTCCATCATTTCTTCACACACACAACATGCTAATAATGCAGCACATAACCCACCATAGCACCCTAAACAGCCACCACCACCACTACCACCACCTTGTTGATGAGGTTGTTGTACATAAACTGGTTGTTGCTGATACCCATATCCTTGCTGTTGTTGTCCATACCCACCTTGATGATGACCATAAGGACCTTGTTGTTGACCATAATGAGGCTGTTGAGGATATCCGCCTTGATTGTTATAATAATTTTGACCACCACCGTAGCCACTTCCACCACCATATCCACCACCCATCATGCCTCGAGTTCCGTCACCACCACCTTGATATGAAGGCTGAGGTGCTGCTTGATCGTAAAACTCTTTATTGCTCATTATGCTTCTATTTCTATTCTATTCTTGCTCTGTTCTTTTAAAATTTTCTGCAAATATTGTGGAAAAATTCTATTATAGACTGATCGAGTTCTGAATATATTTGAGATTGAAAATGAGGAAGAAGAAGAAAAAAACAAATTAGTTTGTATGAAATGTCTAGAAAATGGGAAAAAAAAAAAAAAAAAAAAAATATTACAAAGGGAAAAGTGGATTTTTTTCTTTATTGTGTGTTTATGAATTTTTTTGAAACATTTGGGGTGTGCAGTAACGCAGAAATGAGGCTGGGTAGCCAGGGTAACAAAGCATTGTTCAGGCGTGGCTTGTACTACGTGGAGTTGCTCAAGCCGTGCGATTGTAGGAAACCCGATTATTGATGCGTAAACATTTAGCTAGGGGCGATTATAATAGCAGCGATACTAGCCATATTATATTGTTCAATTATTCTAAATACATCTGTCGATATGGTTAAAATTTTAGGTAAAGGGATATTTTGCATTCGAGGTGAAGCTTTGACCAAGTCTTCATTTTGTAGATACATCAAGAAAATTTGCTATATAAACCCCTAGTACTTACCATGAATAAGATATTAACAATTGTATTATATATTGTTGTATTCTAGGTAGAACTAATTGAATTCAACTGCAACTATCGCTATCGCTGATTTAAGCATATTTGTTAGACTGATGACTTTGTCTATATCTTTGTTGAGTTAACCTAACGTTAAATGGGGATTATTCTAAGTACATCTTCTTTATTCTTTTCAATAATTAGTCAATGGGTGTAGAGCCGCAATATGATATGGTACATTTAAATTTGTTCTATGGCACATGTTGCAGGTGATGCGATGAGTTTGTTACCACGTAAAGCAGGCCACCCATGCATATAATGTTATCTTTTGCTCAAAAATAGCCAGTTCCACTATTATTCAGCCGCTCAATCTAGTTCATCCAGAATTTAATCATTATTACTGCAGTCATGTCTACAGTGATATTACTTAATTCGCGATATACCTCAACTTCAGTTTAGTATTACAACTTGATAACTTTTATAACCACTGTTTATATAGGGTTCAAGCTTAAGTTGAATAATACTATGTATATTTAATATTATAAGAGAACAATAAGTCAACTTTATAGTCTATAGTGGGAGATAAAGTCTATAAATATACTGAACAAACCCCTTACTGACTGTGTTTGAAGTGACTATGAAAGCTTAATTCATCCTGTTACCAGGTAGCTTGCGTTTATAATTATATACCCTGGATGAGCTTATAACTACAATCCCCATTGCCTTAAGAATTTGAAATTATAATTGTAATTAATAAACGATAAACTGCAATTGAGTATGGTACCATATACCCCCCTAACCACAACTTTGGCACGTGCTTGGATGCAACTTATAGCACTATAGCTACAATTGATTTCTGCCAATAAATATCTCCTGGATCCTTTATATATTTGCCTCAACTGATGATATCATGGTATGAACTAGATATCGTGATGGGTTGTAGGTTATATATTGTTTTCTCTCCATAACTCTCTTTAACACAACAATTCCATCCAAGCTTCTTAATTAAACAGCGTCCCTGGCAGGTCCTCAATTATATAACCATCCAAATAAATACACTCAAGACAAACTGTGAGCTTACCAGGTAACGCAGTTATTTTCACCTATCTGATTGTGGGGTAACAAAACTTGAAGCTACCATATATGGTATGATCAATAACTGGATGACTACAAAACCTCGTTCAAAAAACGTAAATGTCTCAGATCCCGATCTACAAGCCTGTTTTAATTAATTGCAAGCTTGAAAATGATTTGGCCTTTAAAGTTCCCACTGACCTTATCATAAATCCGACTTTTTACAAACTCACAGAAGCATATTTTTAGATCAAAACCACTTCATTAGGATACTTTTAGTCACATCAATTTATTTGTAGTATCATAGTATGAAAAGTTGGGCTTGATTTTGTGGTTTGAAAAGTGCTGATCGATGAGAAATTTTCTCTGGTACCGTATGTTCGGGCAACAAATAACGATCTCAGTTTTTATAACGTATACGTCGGTTTACCACTAAAAAGGTTGATACTTTTCAACGATCAAATTACAAAAAATCACTGTTGATACTTCTTAATCTAAACTCATTGATCCCAATAACTATGAAAGATAGGCTCCTTATTCAAAAGAGTAAAATCTAACGTTAAGAATTAATAACTGGTGGTATCAATATTGTATATCAATCACCACAGCATCAATTTAATATTAGATCATACATTATGCATAATTTCAAACACCAAAAAATATTTTTTTTTTTTCCTTTTCCCCTTGAACCATCCGGATTCACAAGATATCATATCCAATAATTAATTAAAGTGTTGAGGTTGCTATCCCTGTATTCTAATATATAAATACTCTCCATTTTCCATTTTCCATTCCACACATTTACTTTAACACAATAGGTTTAAAAAGAGGATGGTAAAGGCCAAATTAAGTTACAGTTACGATCCATTATTACCAACAGCAGCATATTTACAAGATGTATTACAACCTATCCCTGCTTTACATAAAAGCATGGAATTCGAAGATGTAGTATATACTATTGAATTATGTATTACAACTGCTATTGATTCACCATATTCCAAAGAACAATTAAATGGTACATTAGCCACACTAATCATTCAACCATTAGTTGAATCATTATTAAAACCAAAAGAAATCGAAACTGATACAGCCAAAAGTTTTAAAGATCAACATAAAGGAATTGTTGCAGCCCTCTTGGTTGCGAAATATGATTTTTTGAATATGGAAGAAGAAGATATGATTACTGGGTATATTGATAGAGGATTAGCAGAAACTAGAGCAAATACTGCAGAAATTATTGCCGGTAGATTATTATATCATGTTAGATCTGATAATGATAGAATTGGTTTATTAACTTTTGAATGTCCATTTACTGATATTAATGAAGATTTACATCCAAGTGAACATACACCTTTATTAGAAAGGTTTCCTGCAGAATATAGAAGAGAAGTTGAAAGGAAATGCTGTCTCGATAAAACAAGTTACGAAGGTTGTTCAACTATCGAGTTGGCAGTTAATTATGATGCTAGATCTTTCTTATGTTCAGGACCAGTTGAATCAGTAGTTAACAGAATTTGGGATGGTTCTATTATTTATTTTGATAAAATTAAATATGATACTGAAAGATTAGCTCATCGATATGAAAGAAATGGTGGTGGTATGTATGCAAGATTAAGAGTACCAAAATATCGAGCATTTTTTATGATGTTGAACTATGCTATTTTATTAGTATTATTTTATGCATTATTGTTTATTCAACAACAACAAAAGAGACAAACTTTTGATAGTTCTGTATCAACGGTTGAAATTATCTTGAATATTTGGTTTATTGGATTTATTGTTGATGAATTGACTCAAATTCGAGGTGCTGGATCTATCTTTAGATATCTATCAGATTATTGGAGTATTATTGATTTAACTATTATCTTTGTTTATTTAGGTTTTTTAGGATTAAGAGTTTATGGTTTACATGATGAAGATTATTCAATTACTCAAAAGGCATTTGATTTATTATCGTTAGAAGCATTATTATTAATTCCAAGGTTTTTTTCATTTGTATCAATTTATCCATATTTTGGTGCTTTATTACCTTGTTTGAAACAAATGGCAAAAGAATTATTTAAAATTGGTGCATTAATTGGTATTATTTATTTAGGTTTTTTCACAACTTTTACATTTTTGGCAAGAAAAGTTTTTACAATTAGACAAATGAGTTGGTTATTAGTTTCTGTATTCTTTGGTAATGCTGGGAAAGGATTTGAAGCTGCACCATTAATTTCTGGAGAATTTGGACCAGGATTGATGTTAATTTTTATTACTTTTAGTAACTTAATTTTAACTCCAATCTTAGTCAGTACTTTATCGTCAAGATTCAATGGAATGATGCAAAGAGCAAGAGAAGAATATGTTTATTTATTTGCATCAACAGTTGTTGAACATGTTACTACAGCTGAACGATTAACATATTTCTATCCACCAATGAATTTAATTGCATTAATTATTCGACCATTGAGAATTATATTAAATCATGAACAATATTCTAAATTGAAAATCTGGGTTCTAAGAATTACACATTTCCCAATTGCATTATCAGTTAAAATTTATGAACGAATTGAGCATAAATTTTTATTACACAAACATCGAAATTTACTAAAAAGAAGAAATAGCAGAAATTTAAATATTTTATAAATGCGAGTTTGAAAAAAAAAAAAAAAAAAAAATTAAAATAAAATAGAAAATAAATAAATAAATACAAAAAATTAATTACATAAATGGATTCATGTTATTACCATTAAAACCAAATCGATTATTTGATGATGGATCATTTGGGTCACCTGGGAAAACTGGATCATATCTTGCATTACCACTACCACTTGGTCCAAACCCTGGTCCATTATTATTGCTATTACCACCTTGAGGATTAGTAAACAATGGATCATCAAAAGTTGGATGCATTCCACCAGTACCAGGAGCTCTTAAAGGATCAATATAGGGTTGAATTGGAGGATTAGCACCAATACCTGATGGATATAAATCTGCATCACCAAACGGTCGATTACTTCCTAAAGGACTTGGATTATTATTTACATTATTCCGAGATCTTAACATTTGTAGCTCATCTTCAAACCCAGGAGGTGCATTAGGATCTCTTGTATTTTGAGGGTTAGTAGTATTATCATTTCGATTCAAAGGTTCAGTTAATTGAGGTGTAAAAGGTCTTGATGATGGAACACCTGGTGTACTGGTTCTACTGAATTCTTCACTGACCATTCGCTCTTGTTCAATTCTTTGGCTTGCTTGTTGATCTTTATTTTCCATTTTTGACCAAATTTTATCATTCAATTCTTTTACAAATTTCTCCAGTTTATCATCACTTTGATAAGCATCTCTTAATTCTTCTTCACCATCTGGTCTTTCCCAGAATTTAATATTAACTAAATCATTAATTTCATATGTTAATGAACAATCGGAACCTGCCAACATTGAATTAACAACAAATTTATTTTCCCCCAACTTGGATACTGTCACATCTACTGGTAATTTGTTATTTTTAGTTGAATATCTAAATGAATAAAAATTTGGTGCACCTCTTTTCCATGTTTGATCAAGTTTCTTTAAATCATCCAATCCAAATGGTTCACTATCTTGATCATAAGCTAATCCGTTATGTAAAGCCCATGCATGTACAGCAATAGCACATGCATCCATAGAATTGGTCAACTCCCCGGTAGCTTTCTCTTCAGTAGTTGATAAACTTTTACAAATCGTTTTATATAAATGTGCCGCTTCCATTGTTTATTCTACCAATATTGAATGTGTGTGGCGAAAGAAAAAAGTATTTTTTTTTTTTATTTTCTCAAAATTTCCTGTAGTTATAAAATGTCTAATGGTCCCAAACTTTTACTCTCTTAACAACAAGAAAACAATCGCGTTGCATCATTAAGGTTCTAAAACTGATTCAAGCGGGTCTCGCGCTGCCATCTTCTACTTTTTTCTGTTATAAATTTTAAGCGTGTCTTAATTTAAACTCAAACAAAGTCGGAATATCGGAACCCTTTTTTTTTTTTTAAAAAAAAAAAAAAACCCACGCCGATGTAACAAAAATTAGATACTAATCATTATTGACATTCACTATTTATCTAAAAAAATATACATCAAGAGCATAGTAATGATAATATGAGGTCGAGAGAATCACATCTCATTAGAGGCAACAATGAATTCACTCGGATGTTTTTATTAACCATCTGTGTAGCAGGGTTGCAATTCACATGGGGCGTTGAAATGTCATATGTTAATGTATATTTATTATCGTTAGGATTATCTAAAGCAATGTTATCAATAGTATGGGTAGCTGGTCCTTTAAGTGGATTATTAATGCAACCATTAATTGGTGTTTTATCAGATAATTCAACAAGCAAATATGGGAAAAGAAGACCATATATTCTGGTGGGAAGTATTTTAGTTAGTCTTGGTTTATTAACTATGGCATGGGCAAAATCAATTGTTGAAGTATTTGTTGAATCAAAAGTTTTGACAATTATTTTGGCAGTTTTATCAGTATTTGTTACAGATTTTGCTATTAATGCTGTTCAAGCATGCTGTAGAGCATTGATTGTTGATACTTTACCATCAAATAAACAAGAACTAGGTAATGGATGGGCAGGTAGAATGATTGCTACAGGACATTTAATTGGATATTTTGCAGGTTATTTAGACTTGGTTAAAATTTTTAATGGTTATTTAGGTGATACTCAATTAAAAAGTTTATGTATAATATCATCATCAAGTTTATTATTTTGCTCAACAATTACTTGTATTAGTGTTACAGAAAAAGTTTCTTTATTAAGAGGTTCAAATATTAAAACTTCAAAACAATCTAATAAAAAATTCTTTAGAAATATATTAGATCAAACTTTGGATGTTTTTAAACAATTATATTTAGCATTATCATCATTACCAACTAAAATGAAATTGATTTTAAATGTTCAATTATTTGCATGGTATGGATGGTTCACATTTTTATTTTATTCAAGTACTTGGGTATCAGAAGTTTATATAAAATATTCAGCAACAAGTGCCGATTTTAAAAATTCCCAAGATAAAGTTGGTGAATTAGCAAGAGTTGGATCCATGTCTTTAATGGTTTTTTCTATTGTATCATTAATTAGCTCGTTGATATTCCCAGAATTAGTTAAAAGAAAAGGATGGAGTTTAACAACATTATGGTTAACTAGTCATATTATTTATTCAGTTTGTGCATTATTAACCGGATTTGTTAAAAGTGTTACAATGGCCACTATTCTAGTTGGTATATTTGGATTTTCATGGGCTATAACTACATGGGCACCTTTTGCTTTAATGGCAGAAGAAATTTTAAAATTACAAAATCCAAATGGGTTATCAACAAGTTCTAGATATGAATTAACAAGTTTAAATGATGAAAATGAAGGAGAAGAATCAAGATTACATCATTCAGAAGAAGATGGAGAGGAAAGTGATGATGACTTTTTAGATGATGATTTAGATTTGGAAGAACAGCCATCAAATCAATCAGGTATTTATTTAGGTATTCATAATGTTGCAATTACCATGCCACAATTCATTAGTACCTTGGGTTCATTTATTATATTTAACATTTTACAGGTAGATCCAAAATTATCAGAAGGTGATAAAGATAGTTTACCAACAAAACCAGGTGAAGGTGATGGTGGTAGAGGTATTGCATGGACAATGCAAGTTGGATGTTTAACGGCAGCATGTGCAGCTTTATTAGTTAGAAAAATTCAAAAATCATCTAATTAAAGAAAATCTATTTAATTTATAAAAAATAAAAAAATAAAAAAAAATGAAATAAAAAACTGGTTTTTTTTAATTTTTTTTTTTGTTTTTCACACTATTTCAATCCAAACCCTTGAGCATTATTAACAGCCAATTCTAATTTTTCTTTCAATTTAGTTCTTGAATTATATTCATATAAACATAAAGAATTGAAACAAGTATGTGAACTTGGTAATCTATCACAATCTTCACCAATAATTGAGATTTTAAATGTCATGTTTGTAATACCAGTTGCAGGAATTCTATCAGATCCAGTAACAAACATTAAGATTTTTCTTTGCTCTTCAATTTCTAATGATGCAAAATATTTCCAAAACCATTTAACTACTAATGATTCATTAGTACAATTATTGTACTTACAAATACTTTTCAATCCATCAACATCTAAATTTTCTGGACTACCTCGAATTAATAATTCAATTTCTTCTGGTGCAAATAATGTTAATGCATTCCCACCACATACATTGTAAAAGCCTTGTTTAAAAGCTTCAAATTGTCTTCTAATCCTAATATCTAAATGAAATGATACAACTTTTTGAACATATTCTGATCGATTCATTTTAGTAACTGGTATATCAATACCATTTGGTACTAATGGTTCTTCCTTAACTTGTCCATCTCGATCTTCAATTGATAAACTAAAATTAATCCCATCAAATACTTGCTCGAAATCATCGCCTTCATAATCTAACATAAATTTTAAAGATTTACCATATGAAGGCATAAATTGTGTAAAATCTTCCAAATTATAAGGAAAACCTAATAATTTTTTAAATAATACTGGTGGGAAATTAATGTCTAAAATTGTGCTATTGTATAATGCTAACCCAATAGCAACACCACTTAATTTATAATATTTTAATCCTTGATCTCCATTATAATCAAACCAACAATATTTAGATTCTTCTTCTTCAATAAATACACCAGTATTTGGATCAAATAATTCTCGAATTAATAATAAAAACCATTCCTTTTTCAAACCACCTGCATCAATACCTGGTTCATTAATAAATTCAATTCTTAATCCTTTTTTTAAATCATTTTCATGTCTTTCAAATGCTTCAAATGATTCACTTAAAATTTTATCTCTATTAATTCTAATATATAAAATTGGACTTGTTGGTGCACTTGGACGATCTAAAGAACCAAAAAATGCTTCTTGGGCTTTTTGTTCCATTTGTCTTTTTGCATCATATTCTAAAATTCTAGTTTTGGCCCCCATTGATAACATGAAAGGATATTGACAGAATGCAACTTTTGGATGATGTAGAATAGTAAAATCAAACCCATCAAATGCACTACTTTTAATCAATGGTAAATGATGATGATTACTGCTTGAATTGGAATGGTGATGACTAGTATGATGATTAAAATGATAATTGAAATGATGATGGTAATGTGATAATGTAGATGTTGGAACACCAATTGCTTGCCAGCCATCAAAATCACTATTTACATCAGCAAAATCAACCATGCTATTATAAAAAAAATTAATTGGTAATTGCTCTTTTGATACAGTATTTGCATTGAATAAAATTGATAACATTCTAACAAAACTTCCAATTTTCCAATCACTACCATAACTTTCCGGACTAACTCGTTGTTGCTTTCTTGATTTACTCTTTCTTTTTTTAGATCTATGATCATCACCATTATTATGTTTAATATAATGAATAGTTAATCGATGTGCAACATATGCATTAAATAGTTCAACTTTTGGTTTAAAAAGGTCTTTATCAACTCTTGATAACCAATTCAATAAATAATGTCGAGATTTTTTATGTGAATGTGATAAAAATCCAACTGATCGTTCTAATACTTCTAATAATAATGGTTGTAAAGAACTAAATCTATTTGTTTCCTTTTTAGGTGACAAAATTGAATAATTGTATAAAAGAGGATTTTCTAATGCTATCAATAAAAATAAAATATCACTAGGATCTTCTACCATATGCCTAGGTCTTTTTAATAAAGTCACTAAAGTATTCAAAATAGTATACATTGGTTTTAAACTTGGCAACTCAATGATTAATTGATAAAACTCTTTCAAAGATTTAAAATCAATATTTGGCCTACTAAAACTCATTTTTGTTGAATCATCAATTGGGAAACTTTTGTTCAATGCTTCTACTGAACCAAAACAATTCTTTAATAAAAATTGAACATTAGGGTACTCTGTATTTTCATCTAATTCATCTGCTTCCTTTGCTTGTATGATCATTTCCAATGATAAACACATTGGATCTATAGTGGTATCATAAGTGGTTTTTAAATCATGTAAAGTTTCGCATATTGAACATTTGAAATAAGGTAATCCTTCTGGATATTGTAACTTTATACTACAGCATATACATTTTCTGGTACACTAGGATTTTTGTTAGCGCTCTTTTTATTTTTTTTTTTTTTTTTTTTTTAAAGAGTATTACTTACAATTTTTGGTTTTCTCGGTAGTGATGATCCACTACTATTATTTGAATGATATGATTGTAAATTTGCATTTGATACGGATCTTACTATATCCCCACTTGATGACATTGTTGATATATTAAACACAGAAGAGCTGCGTTTATGTTTAGCACTCAATGTTGTTACAGGAATTGTGGTTCTAGTTGACGTTGTACTATCTTTCCGTCTTCCAAATGAAAACCAGCCCATTATTGTTATATAAATCTATTGATGTGTCGTGTGAAAAGGCAAAAAGATGTGATCTTGGGGTATCTATTATAAATAAATGGGTTTTTTTTTGTTTTTTTTTTTTTGCAAAAGTTTATGTCGTGTTTCTTAAAATTGGTTCAATAATATACTAATACTGCAAATTTTTTCTCTACCAACAAGGTTTCTCTGTTAATTCAAACTTTAAAATATTTATACGTATATTGATAGTAAAAAAATAAAAAAAATGTGGCTAGGTTATTATTGCAAGAGATGTTGATGATAATATTGTAGCGCTGAAAATAAATAATCAAATATAAAAGCGATGTGAAATACTTAAAAAGTGAGCGACTGTATAGAAACAAAAAAAAAATTAGTGTGTGTCGTATGGTTAAAAATCAAAACAGATAAAAAAATAAAAAGTTTTAACAAAAATGTTTATTTGTTTTTTTTTTCTGAAGGTTTTTTGCTTTATATATATAGGTTTGAACTTGTGGAAGTTGATGAGTTATCAATAGTGGCTTAAATTGTTTTATTATTTTTAATAAATAATATTTTTAAAAAAGTTTATGCGAGTCACTTTTAAAGTGTTTACAGATGCTTCAATATATTGGAAAAAACAATTAATTTCAAAGGATTAATAAGAAAGAATGGCTAGATTTCCACTAAAATTTAAACATGTTGATTAGTTTTCAAGCGTGTACTGCTATTCTACTCGAGATTTTGAGGCTTGAAATGTTTATGTTTACTTTTTTTGATATGCACAACGAAGAAAAAAAAATCGTGATTTTAATTTGATGGATCACGGCAAACCTTTTTTTTTTTTTTTTTTTTTTTTTTAATTCATAGAAAGTAGAAAGTGGAGGGCCGAAATATAATAAAGCTCAAGTGTACACTGTATACTTTTGATGTTTACGATAAAGATGACAGGATAATCAGATTTATAACAACTCGATCTCTTGGAGCTTTTTTTTAAATTCAACTTTTTGCAATAGAAGCCTAACGTGTTAGTAAACAATTTCTTGGGAAAATAATTATTGATGATGATATGGCACAGTATACCATAGTTGCGAGTCAACCCACTTTGATTGCGAATTTTCAAGCGATACGATGCATTTCTACACCTGCAAAGTGTCAATAAAATACACAGATCTCTGTTGTAAACATATGGTAGAAGTTGATAACGTATTATTCTAGACTAATTAGATTTTGTTAATCAACTTGGTGAATTCTTAGGACTGGATCAACTTTAATCATATTACATTGGCTATCATCATTTTTTATTTTTATTTTTTTTTTTACAGTGGCTGTTCAGTGTAATCAAATAATATTAAAGCACCTTAGATGTCTATTATATCATCTTGGTCAAGAGTCTTTAAAATCCAGCAGTTCCTAAATATTTATGTCTTCAAATTTGATACAAGTGCGTATAGGTATGATGGTTTCTCGTTGTACCATTAGATGAAGGGGTCATACTAACCCTTTAGATAAATTTATTCAGACTTTTTTTGAATCAAATAAGATTCTGAGCTTCCTATAGGGTCCTCCATACTTGTCATATTGAATTTCTTGATTCTTATAAGTCTATAGTGATAATAATACAAAGTCCATCTATATCTGCCCAATACCATGGGTTCGAACCTGATAATTCCTCATCATTTAATATCATTTTTTAATTTCGGTCACAGTCCCACCAATATTGCAACTTAGCTAATCAAAAACTTCTTAAGTTGAGGCAACTGATAGTCCTGGTTATAATGCATATGCCCAATTAGGATGGATTTTGTGATTTGAGAAAAAAAGTCCGTTCCATCTCCCCACCTAAGCGTTATAAAAAATCGTTGTTCAGTTTGGTTTTTTTTTTCTTTTCCAATTCCGTGGGGTCAAAAGGGTATGTGGTGGTAATATTAGTGCTCTTGTCTCTGGACTTTTCTAATTGATTCTCCATTACAAACATTAACAACGAACATACAAGTAAGTTTTGTTTGACTGAATTGAGTACACATAGCTTAGTTGTTCGAATCATCTTATAAGTAGTTACAGTAATGATGATCTGAGCTGGCCTGAATTGCTCGGTCTATAATTTTCAAATTCATCCTAACCATGGATAAAATCTATTAATAAAAATAGACTTTTTTGCGGGTGAATGAATCTCGTTGTTAGGGGTACCCATCTAGATGATATCGATCGATCGATATGATCGATCTGTTGAAGCGGTGATAAAAATCTAAACAACGACTTTTTTTCCCCCCGCTTAAGCTGTGCCTTATTTCCAGGTAAAAAAAAAATGCCCCTTCAAAAAACCGCTTTTATTAATCTGTACCCTATATATATATATAGTTGCGGTGTTAAACAGTTGTTGGTTGCTTTTTCGAGGAGACAAGAACACAAGGTTTAGAGTAGCTTGAAAAAGTAATGTGTGTCGATTAGGTATGCCTGAACGTGAATCCCCGGGTTTACGAACAGATCTTTTTTTTTACCCCCCGATCCGATGTTTGAAACAGGTTTTTATTGATTTTGAACACTGAGCTGTAACAAAAGATAAACAAACTATCGTGATGATTAATAAGTAAAGCTTGAAGACAACGTGATAGTTTTTACTAATAGGGCCATCATTAAGGTATGGACAATATCCGATCTATGGCAATTTCTGATGCGTCCATATAACATTATTTACGGATTATAAATATATCATCATGAAATTCAATATATGAATGAAAATATTCTGCTAACCTAATTAATTAATATATGGTACCGGTGCAACCCAGGTCGGATATCAATATTAAGATCAATTATAGAGTGAACACCCCAATCGATATCATGAGCCAGTTTTTATACCAGTAAGACGCCTGAATTATCACTTCAATAATTGAGGATCTTACTTTGATGATTCCAAGAAATTTCAGCATTTCATAATGTCAAACTGATGAACTATATATATATATAGTATATCTATAGAACTATCAATTGGCTCAAAACTGCGTGTATTAAGTTTCGCAATTCCAAGCCATAATCAGGAAGCTCTTAATTACCGTGGTACTACGTTGATGGATAGCTTTCACACGACAAAGCTGAAAGTCAAATTTGCCACATTCTCACCCCTTTTCAGAATTCTTAAGTTCAGTTGAATGTATATGCGTAACGGTTACTGATAATTAAAGGTAAATCCAAAAAAGCATTATCAAAAATAAATTGCGCACCGTGATGTGTAAACGGATACCCAATTTAAATAAAAACTGTTGAAAAAAAAAAGCTTGATTTTCTGCAACAAGTCAGCCAATCTTTCATTATGCGTTTCGGTGACAATTATAATTGTAAAAATTGAAACAGTTTCAAAAAAAATAATTATAGAATACTAATAAATTAGGGTGGCTGAATCCATACTGATTCATAATTATCAAAAAGTCTGAGAGGCTTCAGGGCATTAAGAACGCGGCGCCGTTTTTATTACGCAAGAAAAAAAAAAAAAAATCAATCAATTCACAATATGTCCATACATCCTTAAGTTTTGGATCAATTGGAAATTATGAGAATCAATTCGCAAGTTTTAACAGTGCAGGATAGGCACAAAATGGCAATTTAATGCCGGCCCAGAACCATACCCACACCGCCACGTTCATAATATCCTAACTATAGATATACAGTATACAGTGGTGTAGTACACTAAATTAAATTTGGTTTCCCATGTTATTGTAATCATAATAAATAAACATAAAGATAACTCAGTAGCGAGTTTTAAAATTATGCTTTCAGCCTAGGTTTTTACAATTTTAGAGCACTAAGGTATCTTACAGCTGTGAGCTGTATAATTTGACAGGATTTTTCCACTATAACTTTAATATATGTAAGAAATTAATGGACTATAGTGGATCGATCTATGACCTTTGTAACTAATCAATTAAATCCAATAGCATATATGCATGGTGGTTTTTATTTATAATCTGAATTGATAATAAAGTTCCAGCATACTACTGGTACTGTACATCACGATATAACGATAGATGCTTCAAGCTAAAACCTAAAAAGATTTACAGCAATAATAGAAATAATTTATATATATATATGGATAATGATATGCATCAATAATATCCCTTATCGATCTTATCTCGCCCACTGTAGTATCCATGCAATATATTGCAATTGACACAAGCTTAGCAGATCACATCTTGATGTGACACTAAGCTAATGCACCTACCTGGTACCTCATGAGCAGTCTGTAGCTGTATTCGGATTCTTCCTGTTACATAATCTGATCGCAATGCTTTTTGTATTTACACAGTGCACATGTAACTTGAGTCGATAGAATATTTAATTCAAGGTTACAACTCTCCATGGCAGCTACCCAACGACTTCCTGGTCACTCATGCATTGCAATTTGTGGTAGCGGTCTATCCTTTCAACATTGACATAAATAGCTGTAGTATTATAATATATATGTTGGTCATATATATACTATATTTAAGGTATTAAAGGAGGCTATCGGTGTAGTATTATAAGTATGCCAGAATAAAATCTAACTGATATTTAACTACACCATCTATGGATAGAGACGTAACTATTTAATTAAGGTCATACATCCATAATGCATCACATTTATCAAATTAATGATGCCCATAGAAGTTTGAACAAATAATATAATAGGAATTTAACTTTTTAATACCAAGATTATATGATTATGAAAACTAAAGGCTCAAAGAATTGTGTAAGAATCTTGGTGTAATATATAATCAGCCAAGCCTCGAACTACATGTAACAGCATAACTATCAAAAATTTACTTTGGTTCAGCTATTACCTTTAAAGACATCAATAAATTCAATTTCATACCTATTAGCAACTAGAAAATCACCATTATCTTATTCAATTGATCAATAGTGTCTATATATTCTACTATAGAATCTAATTCTGGTCTGGATTGAGATCTTTGATCAAGATAATATTTGCAACCTGGATCAAAAACAATAAGATCATAATCGTAGAAGTGCAAATAATTAAGCCATCGCTTGTTCCAAAATATTCATTTTATCCCATGTTTCCTCTTATGCTTATAAAAAGACTTTTGTATATCGTTTTTTATGAGGTTGAAAATATTTGAGCAAAAAATGAGTTTTGTCCAGGGACAAGTGACAACTCAATTATACTTATGAATTCTTGAGATCGCGAATCTTTTTCTAGGGGTTTGCTTAACCATAATTAAGATATATATCCATATCTATAGATATATCTATATCCTCTAACTATATATATATATAGACTCCATCCATGGTTAATTTCCAGGCATCGATCGATCGACTTGAAAATATTAAAAGGATCTTAAATTTAAAATTTATGATCAATCCTGATTTGATGCATGGATACCATATGTATATACATACGGCCGGATGGATGAACAATTGATTACTGTGCACAGGTTTTCAGTGTCTGTCACATGGAATTATGATATCCTTTTCTTTTATTCATATACAGTATATTCTCAGGTGATTTATAGCTTGGTAACCTCCGACCGAGAAATAAAAAAAGATGAGCAATTTACCATATATAGCATACCTAAAATCGAAAAGAGAAAAGCTAGTAAATTAACCCAAATTAATCGAATAATACCAGATTTTTATTGAACAATTACTAAGCTTAGATAGTTCAAGTATCTGTATTAGACGTTCCCTGATGAACATCAAAAGGCTAGAGTGGTCATGGATCATGGCTGGCCTATATATCGCGCTCTAGAAATACTCAGTTGACCAAAACTACCACTAAAAATTATATATTTTTATCGCTCCTTGGATAACCTCTTCACACTTTAAACTCCCAGACTAGTTATCGACATGCTTATTAATCTTAGTTAGTACTTAAAACGACGCCACCACATACTGGCTTTGATGCATAATATTTAGTTGCATGGATGTAATATATATCCATCATTCAGATCTAGTCTATTCACATTGGAAGCTAGTCTATTCCCCACAAATTGGACCCCATCCCACCGTAAAAAGTCCTTAGTTCTCTCAGATACACGTTCCTAGCTTCCTTGACCATTCATTTTCCTTAATCGATCCTTATCACAGATGGATATATACAAGTATCTTTTCGTATAAAATCAATAACACCTACATGTTCATTTATCCTGCTTCAAGGCTAGTTTCATTTAAGCTTTCTGATTCTCCCTGAAAAGATCCCCATGACCAAATATGGATATAACTAGTTTGATAATAATTTGAAGGCGCATGCCTTTTTTAATTAAAGGTGCAGTAAATCATTCAGCCCCACCCGTACATTTCGCCGTTCCCCCAGAAAAATAATACTGTAGAAGGTGGGGCATGGTATCCATAGTAGACTTGTTCCCCGTTGCATATTGTTTTTATGGTTCACAATACGCGTTTTTTCTAAAGTTTATTACTTTTGTTAAAAAGGTTTGGATTTTACTAAAATTTAAATTGGCTATCTACAGTATACTATGTTTGCACCAATACTTGTGCACCTCCATCTTATAAACTACAACATTAAAAGGTTTTTTGGGGGTTATAATATATATCTTAAGTCATATAGAATCAATTTGAGGCACAACCAAGCATACATTGAAGGACCCTGTGTTTTGCAACTGGAACCTTGTACAAATTAACAATTAATTGAGTTTTGAGCCAAGGCATTATTATAAAATCGTGGGGAAATTACACCAAATAGCTGGAAAAGACTACTCCGCCGCAGTTCAAATCGCCAAAGTGGGGTAGCTGCAGTATGAACACTCAAATATTGGCCTCATTTTCGCGCCTTAGCTTCAGAGCCGCGAATATGGCGTGCTATTAGAAAACACGTATGAGATGATCGTTTATACCCATGCATTGTGCTCACGCGTTACTTTGCAGAACGCAGAACGCTACCATGGTATACATATGGTATTACGCTTTATCATCCATCCATGGATGATACATGGATCGATGCATGATATATGGGATTACCAGTAATCCATCCCATATGTGTATATATGAATGAATATATATATATATATATCTATATTGTATACAATCCATGCATGCATGGTAATATAATTTCGAGGCCTCAAATTTTAAAGCACGCGTTACCGTCCTATATATGAAGTGTAATTTGAGAGTGGGACAGCTTAAACCAGCCATTCATATGCTGCACCATGATCAGGGCCCGAGCATGGATGCTGCACCCAGAGCTCATATCGTTCAAACCTCAACCATAAATCATAAAGATCTGTATATATGTAGTGTGTAGTGTTAATTAACTTATGATTGTTAAAGCTTGTTCTTGATTGATATTGTTGACCACTAGCTTGTGGAATTTGAAGATAGACTAAACCTGGAGGTTCTGCTATGTTGTTAGCATTCTATCGAATACGTTGGCACTAACACCTCTAAAGTCACATATATTATATATGCAATGCATTAAATAGCACTCACAGTACAGATAATAAATTATAAACTAGCGATGTATCATCAGCACTTATCAAATCATATCGGGGTTTTGCGATTGTAACGTTTTAAGTATACTATAGCGCTCTTGTTAGAGTAGTATCCATATGAGCGGAATCGATATACGGTATTCTTTTACACTTCATCATCAATTGATCTTTTCTTAGTACCGAATGTTGTATACTCGCTCGTGTATAGGTGGGTATCTAAATTCTATATATAACTAAAGATATTTACTGAAAGATTTATCAGCTCGTTCAATCGTAAAGCTCTAGAAGATCACGGCTTTCATAGCATCACTGCAGATAACTAATTAGTTAAGTAGCGATCACGTTTTATATGTATAGTTCACTATATGAGCCGCATTGTCTATGAAGGTCTACTGGCACTAAGATAACCACAAAAACGAATCTAATATTGTACCAAAAAATCAAAGTAAATCAATAAAATAAATAAAAACTGGAATAAACGTATAGAGATACAATAATATTAGCAACATATAATATTCTACTCATATTATCCTTAAATAACGTTACCAATAGTTGCAATAGCGGCACTGCTAGAATCAAAGTAATACATCAATCTCTCAAGTTTTAGCTACTTATAAAACTAGCTAATATATATATGGATAGTACCTGGTGAGGAATTATCTAACGAAACATGTATCAAACAAAAATGGGCAGCCCCCACTAAGATGGTTACTAGAGATATATACATTTCAACTTTATTTTTTTTATTTTTATTCGATATAGACGTTTTATTACTCCACTAGAATTAATTACAAATTTAATTAAGTTGGTTCACTTGAACATTCAGGATGAGTAAGTATTTATGAATGGTCAATCGCACATATATCTTCCTGGTACCAATGACAAATTGTTGAAAGTCAATTACAATAGGTTGACTTGGATACCTGGTTGTAATGTAAAAGCTCTGAGGTTTTTTCTCTTTCAAGGCCTAGAACTTATTGATGTAGACCTAATCAACGTATCTCTATCACTCATTCGATTATGGTGAACGAAGAACCAATTACTGACCCATATTAGGCCCATTAGAGAATTTCGCAGCAGCACTTACCAAAAAATTGGTTAGAAGTTGTTGCAAAAGCATTTAAGAAATATATACCCAACTTAATAAACTTGAGCAGAAGGTATTAAAAGTCAATGAACTTTGCAAGCTCTGGTTTGGGAGATAATTATGATGCATAAAGCCATTGCCAATAGCTAGGAGTATGAATTTTCTAATAATAATAAATGTAATTAATTAATGTACATGTTTTATAGGAAAATAGTTCAACATGAATAAACACGGTGTGCTTATTTGTACGTTGGGAAATAATTGTGTAGCGAAACTCTAGACAATGCGGCTCAGGCTCAGGCCAACAATTCTATAATTAATTAATATATATACGTGTACCATCGATATACGTAGTACCATAGGACTGTACCAGCGCTCAATGGATACCGATAAAGATAAAGATACTGTACAGTAATACCGACGATCTTGAATTTGAACTAAACTCGGAGCTAGATGACGCGTTAAAATCGTACGTTGGTGAAATTAGAGCTTTTAATAGAACACTATACTAAATTAAAATGATAAAATTCCCACGTAGTTATAGCCATAGTTATCCACTCAGGTCAATATTGCCTCAATGCTACACACTATTTGCAATAAGCTTATTTTGGTTTTCAAAAAGCTTGAATTATAACCTCGCTCTGACCATCGGGCTGGTCCATTACATTTCAAATTCAATATCTAGACTTTTTTGAGAATGTTCCGTTTTATTTTATTTCTAGTTCAGTTTTTGATATTAAGGTATTTCTGTCCATCCATGGAGATCCATCGACGATCTATAATGCTGAGTTTTTACGACAGTAAGAGTGTTTAATAATATAATATTTAAATCGAGGTTTTTAAATTCCAGGATGTGAAATAATTCAAATCGATACTTGTTGATTATACGGCTATAGCCGGTACCATTTTTTATCTGAGCAATGCTAAAGGAATTCTGATATACTTTAAACAGCGTGATATTCAAAAGCTTTTTATTGTAAACAGTATAATGTTAATTAAGTTTAGGCTCAGGTATCATGATCATGCATTCATGGTGGAACCGGCCTCAGGCTTCAAGATGCCCGGCATAAAAACTAGTTTTCAATATTTTACTAAAATTGCCAGCAGGTTAGGTCGCATTATTTAGCCCAATACTCACAACACAAAGTTATAACGATAATTGAGATAATTTTCGTGACGCGACGCCGGGTTAACAATTAAAATTGTCGAAAATAGCAATAGATCATCATCATCAAGGTTAATTTAAAATTTCCATACCATTGCAATAATCTATCCACTATCGGATGCGGCACGCTATAGCAGGCTCTAAAAGACAAACTTGTGAGTTACATATATAAAATCGTTGCAGTTAATTATCTCCTCGAAATGCAGTCTTCCTATAAATTAATAGCAATAGATGTGTGAACTTAATGAGGATACAAATTATTTATATAAATGATCAAGAAATTGAGGCAAAATTTAGATTCTCTACGTAAAATTATTTCTAGCACTCCAACGTTCGAACTCGATCAGGATCCCGTCAATTGATTAATATGGTATTTCGTAAATGATAGATAGTTTGAGATTTTCAAAAAACCTTAATTATGACTGTTAAGATATGTGATAGAGATGCAGTCGATGAGCTCACAAAACCTTTGAATGGTCAGTGGTACTTGCCTGCCATACCGATAGCCCAAGTTAGAGTAGTGACCTATATATATCCACATATCCATGCATATATGGATGTAGACATGTAGACATTTGATGCTTTAAGCTAGTGGTAGCCCTACCTTTATAAAAAAAGATGGCTTATTATCAGTTATTTGAAGCGAAACTGCTTATATATTATTTCGATCAGATATATTATCATGCATGAACTCCTGCTGCTTAATTAATGCAAAGCCGTATACGAGGTTTACGCTTTTATCAGTATGGATTGTATTATAAGATAAGCACAAGCTGGGTATACTCCGTTCCAAGCAGGATTCATAGAAATTAATGCAATTACTAATCCAATTCAATTTCTTAAGGCCTACTAGCTAGTAGACATAGGCAAAGGCTTTATAGGTGCACATGAAACGACATAAAATTCATTCATGAAAACATCTATCCAGATTGTTACCAGCTAAAATTCCTGAATCCGAATAAATGTTCATACCCCAAGCTTAACAATACAGATTTGAATTCTTAATTAAGGTTTTGAGAGATTGGCTTATTATGGACATATATATTGCCCCTGTATCTCATACTCACTATATCCATATAGATATCCTAGAATAGAATTCTTAAGTAATTGATTCACCAGCAGTTATAAAAATGGTATCATCATAAATACATATCTAAATTATTGTTAGCCCGGGCCAATTATGGTCCCTTGATTCAAATCTTCAAGTCAATATATCGTCATAATAAATTGACACGATATATAATAATTATATTTACAGTTGTAAAATATGGTATAGCTAAGCATACCATTTTTAAGTAATAGAAAAAAAAAATTGTAAAACCTAAATAGATGGATATGATACATTCGAATCATCAATGAGGTGACTAAATTGTGGTATTAATTAACCCATTCAACACTTGGATCGTGAAAATCAACCATTCAACGTTTTTAACTATTCTAATACAATTAATTTAAATAGAACCATAAACCCAGTTTAAAAACTGTTTGCTAGTACCCGTTGGCAAAAACTTCAACACACCGGCAATATATTTGTTAGGGCCACACAATGAAAAGCAAATGAACTCCAAATAGTTAAGGAAAAAATCTCCTTTTTTTTTTCCTCGTCTGATTATAGCAGGGCTTAGAGCTAGAGATAATTAATCCTCCCAACGTTGCCGCCGACCGAATCGACTCAAGCATTAGCAAGAGGCGTGATTTCTATTTCAGGTATCCGACGTGTTCTGCCGTACTGAGATTACGTAGTTGTAACACCCGCTTGAAACCTTATAAACACCGCTTAAGCAGCCTATTTCTCAGTTATTTTCCCTTCCCAATTTGAATCTTCACTTAATTAATGAAGCTCAAAGTATTTTTGTGTGTAGAAAATTCACAGAAGAAAAAAATACAGTGAGTAGAAGAATCATATTTTCCTCTTGTCAGCCATTTTTTTTATTGCACTATTATTTAATTTGTAACAATCATCAGCACATTTTTTTTTTTAAATTTTTTTTCTTTAACGATAATTCAATAAAAACTATTTCATCGAGTTACTAACATTTTTTTAATACTTTTTGGTATCTAATAATATTATAACTTATTTATTCAGTCAATTCGCGGAAAGTTAGAACGAATTAATTATACGTGTATTAATACTGAACAATAAATACATAGAACAATCGCCAAAACTTTACACCATAACTAAGAAGGAAAACGGTAAAAGGATTAGAATATTTAAACGACGACATTAACACAGCACACAATAAACGAGCATGACAACTACCGTTCCAGCCGTCTATGCTTTCCCAGAATTTAGTGGAGTTGCAGCAGCAGTAGCAGATCATGTTGTAGCAGCTCAAAATGGAGCTTTACAACCATCTCAGCATCATCACAAATCTTCTACATCAATAACTAGTTTGAATAATTCACAGACTAATTCTCCAACACTACAATCAAGGACTAATACTAATACTACTAATAATTCTACTAATAATGCATCTAATAATTCAGCAAATACTAACAATCCTCAGCCGACTGCCGCTGCTCAAGCATTAGCAGCTGCTTCAAATAATAAAAAAAGATTCAAAATCGGTATTAGTGGTGGCAGTCTTATTTCAGTTTTAAGAGAAGGTTTGTTAGCAAGAAATGATATTCAATGGGATAAATGGGATATTTATTTTGCTGATGAAAGATTAGTACCATTTGATGATCCAGAGTCAAATTATGGTTTATTTAAAAGAGAAATTTATGATCAATTACCTGAAAATGGTCCAAAACCTAGAGTCTTTCATGTTGATGAATCATTATTAGATGATGCACAAGAAGCAGCCGATTCTTATGAAAAAGTTTTAATTAAAGGTTTTGCAGCAAAAGATTCTGTTAAATTGCCAATGTTTGATTTATTATTATTAGGATGTGCACCGGATGGTCATACATGTTCATTATTCCCAGGTCATGCTTTATTAAGAGAACGATTAGCTTGGGTCATGCCAATTGAAGATGCACCAAAAACTCCTGCAAGAAGAATTACTTTAACTTTACCAGTTATTTGTCATTCCCATCGTGTTACATTTGTTGTTGAAGGCTCAACTAAGGCACCAGTTATTAAAACAATTATGGAACGACCAGAAAAAGGATTACCAGCTAGTTTGGTTAATGAAGCTAGTGCAGGTAAAGTTTCTTGGTTTGTTGATGACGAGGCTCTTACAGGGGTATTTGTTACTAAAAAAGAATATAAAATTGCAGCTCCTAAAGCATAAAATTCTTTTTTCTTTTCTAAAATTAGCTATTTATAGTAATAATAAATTTATTCAATGTCTTTATTATATACACTGAAATATAAAAAAAAAAACTTGAACTACTGTATACTATAGCTATAATAAAATGTAGTCTGAATACTACAGTTTATACGCTTGATATTTGTAAATGTTTGACAATTTTTATTTTTATTTTTTTAATGCATTATAAATATTTCTCAATCTAATAACTTAATTTACGTCTATTCTAGTGGCTCTGTTGAACTACTTAAACGATTTAAATGCAAATAAACATCAGTGCCATAACCTTCCATTGAAATCAATTTCAAATCCCCACCAAAATATCTACTATATAATCGACTAATTGGTAAACCATACCCAAAACCAGCCATTGGTGCTTTAAAATCACTCTTTGATCTATCTGGATCTAACGATGGAGTATCTTTAACTGTAGTATACATATATGTCCAAACATAAGGAACTTCTCTTCTTGGAATACCACCACCTTCATCACTAATTTTAATTGTAATATCTTCTTGACCTTCTGCAACAATAACTTTAACAGCTGGGAAAGAATCAGCATCTTCACCATATAATTCAACAACAGCTCTTAAACTATTTTTAATAGTTTCAAATAACATATGAGATAAATGGCCTGGTACATACATGAAATTGATTTTTGGATCACAAATTATTTCAACTTTTGGTGCTTCAAATAATCCATACCAATCTTCACATAAAAATCGGGCATTATCAGCTGCAAGTTCTGCAATTTCCCTAACATTAGTATCTGTACAAATAATACCAACATAATTTTGTCGAATACCTCTATCCATATTTAATGCAATATGTTGACCAATTAACATACGAATGCCAATACGTGACATATAAAATCGATCCAAAAATTCTTGAATAGTTGGATCACTACCCATTTCAAAGCCTGGTTGTGAATTTTTCCATTCAATTACACCTTGCGCTACTGTACTTACAACACCATCATGTCTTGATTTGATTTTGGTTAATTTTTCTGTAACTTCATTATTATAAGCGGCAATTTCTGGTGGCCATCTAATATTTCTATCAACATTTGCAAAATAATTTCTATTTTTATGTGTTGAAATGCTATTACAAGATCTAAATCCTTCACTTTCTAATAATTCTTGAGTTGGGTTGATACTTTTAATACCAAATTCAGGTCGAACTGCACATTCTGCACTATTGGATTCCTCAATATTATTACCGTTACCATTATTAGCGTTTAATAATTTTTTAGTTTCTGATGTCAATTTGGGGGGTACAATAGATGTCAATTCCTCAAAAGATTGTGCATACCAATCTCTAACTCTTAAAATTGATGGCATTGATCCTAAACCATGGGGTAGTCTTTCCAGATCTTTAACTCTATGAGCTAATCTGATTGGTAATTCTTCAACAATAAACCTTGATGCTCTAAATAATGTTCCTTCACTTGGATTATCACCAAACTGCACCATTTGCCTAAGCGATACCCCAGTAGCTGGGAAATGTGAATAATGTTCAATTTTTTTAGCCAAATTTTCGCTTAATTTCCATCCTAAAAAATGTATCCTACTCGGCCTCATTCCTTTTAATAATATATATATGTATGAAATAAATATGAAATAATCTAGCTGTTTGTTTTAAGAATCTTTGATAGTATAGTTGGCTTGTAATGCTAAGATTGTAATAAAAATAAATAAAAAACTGTCAAAAAGTGTGGAGAAAAAGCGAGAGAGAGAAAAAAAAAAAAAGAGTCAAAAGTTATGGAATATATACAGATTTTTGTATCTACAATATAGTTATCGTCACTGTTTATCAACTCTCGACGTAATAGCTCAAAGCGCTCTTACTATTTCTATCCAGTTAAGGTTCATTTATAGTGTTTAAGGTTACCACGGCAGGTTTTTGATCTTTCAAGCAGGTAATTTTGTTAACGTGATAGGCGGCCGCGCATCGATCGATTCTTTACACGCAGGCTGCGATAACGCACTACTCTACTTTACAATACTAAATTCCCCCGGCTCACGGCCGACTCTCGGCTTTGGTTGTACTTTGTAGCCTAGGCAGCTCCATAAAAACTGACGAATATTCCTCTGCCCCGGTTCTTATTCTTGCTGATGAGCTCATGAATATATCTATTGAAGTTATTTATTACGGTATTTCCTATGGGACCAAATATTAGCTCAACTGTGTGTGGTGGCTTGTGTTTATTAAAGATGCGGGTTCTACATGTATATATACGTCGATGAATATCATATTTTGGCATTGGTATCTATAAACCTGGTATTTTCAATGGTTGGCAATACCACTATCCATCATAAACTGATTTTAATATATTGGAAAATTACAAATTAATTTACCACCTTGTTAGGGAACTATATATATTACTTATAGATCTATTGGACTGTTCAAATGTACATCTCAATCATGATATATATATATAGAAGTTGAATAATTGAAGAGAACTATAGACTAATTTGATACACTTAACAAACTCAGTTTATAGAAGGCATTATTATTAGCTCAATAGTAGAACTACCATCAGAATTCTTACCTCTGCTTAAATATGCGCTGCCAGCCTTAATAAATGTGGAATTAACCGAAATCATGCGTGGTTGTAGCTCCAATTCCATATTCAATCCGGATCAATTAATTAAAATCCGGATATTAATTAACAATTGAGGTTCTAAAATAAAACTTGAAACTTTGTTTCAAACCTCCACACAGAGATCATAATCAATAGCCTTCTAAACTTTAATCCACCAATGGCATCTGTCCTGGATTTTTGAGTCAGAAAAAGCTTTTTTCAACTAAATACTAACAACTGGGGTAAACAGCTCACAGACAAGATGAGCCTGGTCCCACCCTGATATTAAACAACTTTGATATACCAATATACAGCTAGTATCAGTATACCAATATTAACAATTGATTAATATATGGTCAAAAAAATCCAATTTGCATACATGGACCAAGTATACTAGCTAGCTAAATAGCTATAGTATTTAAAATTGCAATGACTTTATAAATTTATCTAACCGTATTTAAGCTTAGATTCTAATCAAAGCATCAATTGTACAAGTTTATAAGCCGAATTGCGACCAGCCGAGCTGCCACGTATACCTATGAAATTTCAACTCTACAGGTTGTTACTGTAATATTAGGACTGAATAATTATGATATGCAATATAAGTTCATCATATGCTTTTAATGTACCCTGAAAAAAAGATCATGCTACGTACAATATTGTATGCATAGATCTCGGCTCAAGTTATATGTACTATTTTAAACCCTCAAACTTTCGGAAAAACTTTGACTGGCTATTCAATAAACGTGGCATTCTATAACAGACATGACTAATTGTATCATTTAGTACATAATGCATTGTAGAAATCGGATGCAACTTTTCTTGCGTTGAAATTGCAACGGGATTTATAATTTGGGGTGATGTTATGTGCCAGTTGTTGTTGTTTGAGGCCGGATTAACGGACAAATTACTTGAGTACTAATTAAAGGGGTGCTTTTTACAACTATAATCATAGATACCAAGCTTACAAGTAATATCTATCTTATTTAAATATATATAGAAGAAATATTATAAAAATAACATATGATATTTGATAGATTTATCCAAGCTCTAGAATACAATTGGAAAGATACTATATGCTTTTGACCAATCTAGATGCAGATCAATCCATATGATTGTACGTTGGTGAAGTATATAACTTACGAATACTAGGTATTCTTTATAATATACATTAAAAATGCGAGTTGGAGGTAAGGCGGAGCTAAATACCTGTAATTTAACAACTATGGGTAAATTTATACGACTGATTATTTAAGGGTCTAATATATAAGCGCTTAAATGGCACTATTAGCATGATTTGTCTATTGGTAAGTACGAAAATGCGACTTAGTGAGAAATACTATAGACTTGATAAGTATGTGAGATAAGTTATACTTGAATGTTGCATATTTATTTCTTCTATATACGAATGAAAGGCATTCATAAGGAAATGCAACCAAGTTTTGATATATGCTAATAATTTTATATAAAGGAATTAAATTTTTGTAACACGAAAGACTAAACCAACCACTCTCTACTTCCACTAAGAGAAGCCTTCAACATGTTTAGTGCACTAACAATTTCAGCTCTATCAGGATATTTTTCATTTACAGCCCTCAGGATCCCTATCAGTCTCTTCTGACTTTCAACACAGAATTTTTCTCTACAATTCAAAAATTCCACCGTAGTATACTCAATAGCTTTCAATAAAGTATTATCCCATAATTCACCTTCTTTTATAGCATTACTTAATTTCTCACCCAATCTATATATTTTAATAAATGCTTCTAAATTCATAACACTCCAAAATTGAGAGTCTTTCCTCAATAATTCATTAACTTGCATTCCACGATTATTAAACTGTGTTAATTCTCGACTCTTACTTCTTAAAACTCTAAATTCTGTAACTTCAGGAAATCCTAAAAAGAATGCTAAAGTAGCAACCTGAACATCATAAAATGTACCATGAGTATTATCTTGACCATCTTCTAATTTGGAATGGGATGAATTTACTAGCCATAAATGATATTCTTTAAACCATTGTTTCAGTTCTTTCATTAATGAAGCATCAAAATCTAGTAATAATATTGCATCAATAATGTAAACAAAGTGTCTACCATCTATAAGTCCAACACTTCTACCATTATCTTGCATACCTGGGACCACCTGAGCATACTGTAAATTTGGATTCATTCTTGTTGCTGGATCAATAAACCAACTTCTAACCATAATCTCACCATGATTTTTGTATTTTTCATCACGAGTATAATAATAACTTAATGCAATATCTAATAATTCTTCTGCAAATAATTCCAACCTCATGCCATCATATTCTAATGTTCTTGAAGATGGATTTATTTCACCATCTCTTGGTTCCCATTTTAACCCCGTTGATATCGAATCATTTATACCTTGAGTATTGGGCCACCAGTATGGTGCAAGACTTATATAATCATGAGGATCTTTTGATGGTGGAATAATAGTTTTATAAACTACACTGTTATGGTTGATGTTAGTAGATATTTTATCGCCTTTTTCATATAATTCTATAATATTATTGGCTCGGGTCTTCAATGCTTTTAATGCTGGTTCAGTTGAGTTTAAGTGTTCTTTATTTTCTTCAACTGATGCTGGGTTTATTATAAGTGTTTTCATGCTTTATATACTTTTTTGACGTCTTGGATTGTGGCGAGTAATGTTCATCAAAAGAAAAAAATAAAAAGATCAAAAAAATCTTGGGATGTCTTAGCTTATATACGTACAACTTTACTCCTGATTTAGTAAAGAGATGGAGATTACTTAACAAGATCAAATATTCTTAGAACTAGAACTATCCTAAATCTCCAATTTGTTAACCAAACTACACTGTAGCCACATACATGTAATTACACTATGGAATATTAAAATGTTCTTTTAAAAAAAAGAATGACATCTATGGTTTATTGAATATTGTACAGTAAAAATTCTATGATTGCTAATGTAGTACATCATTATGCGTGGGGTCTAACAAATCAGTACCAATGTTTCGAGTTTCTATCATCAGATCAACATCTTTTCAGCCTCACTGATTTTTTAATGCAATTAATTTAGGCGAGAGTTGTGCGGCCCCCGATATCATTACTAGCCGTACCACTAGGCATATTACCATCTCTTCCAGAAACAAATTGATTATATACACCCTGTAACTTCACTCGTTCTTTGGCACTAATACTTGGCTTTGTATCGTTCAATGAAGTTTGCATATGTCTCCAATGAATTTCAACATCATTATTGACATCACTATTATTAGTTTCAGTAGGTTTAGTATCAGTATCAGTGTTAGCAGTTAACATTTTTTCTAATCTTTTTTTAGCCCTTGCCCTTTCTGCCGCACTAACTGCAGTTTTTGTATTCTTATCAACTTGGAAATATTCAACATTATTTTCATTATTAGTATTATCATTAGTATCTGTTGGTTCATCCAAATCAATAACATCATGAATTGCATCTAAATAAGCATTATACATTAATGCCTGCAAATCAGCACCAGAATATCCATCAGTTTGTTCAGCAATTTTGGATAATTCAACATCATCACCAATCTTCATGTTGGTTTCAATGGCTCTTAAAATATCTAATCGATCTTCAAAACTTGGCATATCACAGATTAAACTTTTGTCTAATCGGCCAGGTCTTAATAATGCACTATCAATCAAATCAGGTCTACTAGTAGCTGCCAAAACATAAACCCCATCTAACCCTTCCGCACCATCCATTTGTGTTAACATTTGATTAACAACTCGATCTGTAACCCCAGTAGAATCATGACCTCGTTTTGGTGCAATGGAATCAAATTCATCAAAAAATAAAATACATGGTTTTGCTGCACTAGCTCTTTCAAATAATTCTCTTACACTTTGTTCACTTGCACCAATATATTTATTTAAAATTTCTGGACCTTTAATACTAATAAAATTCAATCCACACTGACCTGCAACAGCACTCGCTAATAATGTTTTACCACAACCTGGATATCCATATAATAATAACCCAGATCTTAATCTTAATGGGCAATTAGCAAAAATTGGTGCATATCTTGTTGGCCATTCTAAAGTTTCTAATAAAACTTGTTTAGTTTCTTTTAAACCACCAATATCAGTCCAACTGGTTGAAGATTTTTGTAATTTAACACCTCTTAATCCTGCAGGAACATAATCATCCATTGCTTTATCAAAATCTTTTTGAATAATTTTATTAGTGGTATCCGATGATTCAATTTTTCTTAAAATATATTCATGATTTGCTCTTTCAACTAATGTCCATAAATCTGATGGTTGATACCCTTCAGTATTACCAGCAACTTCAATTAAATCAAACGTTAATTCAACACCTGTTGATCTAACTGCTTCTTTTAAAATAACTTCTCTAACATCTTTATCAGGAGATTTCAAATGGAAAGAATTATCAAATACATGGCCTGATATTAAAAGACTATTCATAGCTTCTTTTGCTTGAGTTGATGCGAGAATTGATACAGGTCTTGAGCCCATAATTTGATTACTTAATTGCTTAAAAATTTCGCTTAATTGTAATGATTTTGAACTATCTCGATGTTCTTGTTCTGCTGGAACTAATTTATCAATATCATCAAATATAATAACACTTGGAGAATACCAAGCAGCTTCCATAAATAATTTTTTAATTTGGTCTTTTAAATACTGTAATTGTTTTTCACCATGAATACTACATGGAAACCAAACAGTATGAATATAATTATCATTCAAATATGCTTCAATTTCTTTTAATGCTGATGTTTTACCACTACCTCTACCACCATAAATAATAGTACCACTGGTACTTTCTTTGACTGAATTTTTAATGCTATCAAGTAATTTATCAATACCAACCATATTTCGATTACTAGTAATAGGATTAATTAATTGTGATAATTTCGGTCCAACTTGTGATTCTGGTTTGATAAGCTCATTACCTAACTTAATTTGAGTATATTCTTTCATCCAACCATCATTTGGATTATTTTCAAATTCAATTAATCCACCATAAGGTAAATTATCTTGAGGTGGTAATACCATTCTATTAGTGATTGGAACATTGATTTCTTCAATTGGCAAATCCTTCTTTTCATTATTATTTAATTTCAAAGATGATGAGCTAGTCAAAGTATATGGGTGTAATAATATAACATTTTTCTTTTCACTCTTTGAAGCAGGTTCCAATTTGATTGTATTACCAACACTACCACAAACACCTAATGCACTTGATAAAGCAAAACTTAACCCAACATGATTATCAACTCCTTCATTATAAATACTTAATTTTGCAACAATACTGGTAGCTGGTTGTAAATCTTCTGGGTTTTCAGGTTTTGGTATAATACTTGAAGGTTTAACCACACTAACATTAACATATTCAGAACTGGACATTAAATACAAAAATGAATCAGGTGCAAATACAATTAAACTAGATTCATCAATTTCTGGATATTCTTTATTAGGTAAAGTAATACCTCTAACTAATGTAGATGGACCACCACCAGTACGTTTCTTTGATTTTTCACTCTTTTTTTTAGTTGATCCATTAGTCTGTTGTTGTTGCTTTTTTCTAACTTTTGGTGCAATAATAACTTCGGAATCTGGACTTAATTGAGCAAAAACTCCTTGTGGATCCGGCTCGATTTTAACAACTTTTAATGATGCAATTGATGTACTTGATGGGTAAACTGTAATAGGATGTAAAGTACTAACTGCTCTAACTTGATTAATCATCCAGTTTTCTAAAAATCCTGCATGAATTTCAACAATTTCCCAATCTGATGCATCAACTGGTTCTAAATGTACAGTATGAGCTTGAGGGTTTCCAACTTTAATATTTATTGTAACTTTAGTCTTTGATTCTAACCCAATATTCAACGCAAAAGTTGGATCAATTTCTAATGAATTTTCTTTTGAATTAGATTGTTTTGAAACCATCCCTGTCCATCCAGCATATGCTTTTGCTTCAGATCCTTTGATACCTCGCCGTTGCCATACTAGTTCTAATACCACATTTTGTGGTACCATATTACTATTGAATAATACATTTGTAACTGATGATGGCAAATTTACCAATGCTGACCTCAATGGTGTGAAATTGACAGTCGCACTATATGTTGCCATGCTATTCTAATTTTATGAGAGTGAGTGTGTCGAATGGTTAATGATCTAATAATAATTAATAATGTGGAGAAAGAGAATTTCAAAGGTCCTTGATGTAGTGGGACCAAATTGGTTTATGTGTGGTGTTTGGTCCTGGCTAGGGCGTGAAAAATTGGTGGGGGATTTTGAGTTCATTAGGCGGGATCAAGACCTTCCTCGGCTTGTGATAAAAGCATAATTAATTCAACGGTCAATTCCGAGCCCCGATCCGATCTTTATGCACAGCCGTGCGTAAAAGTTGTACACACATACGCATTATTTTCGAATACGGAATTGTGGATATTTTGATTTAGTGTGTTGATACCATTAACCTGAAAGAACCTGCGAAACAATGATGATTTCAACAAAAGATCGCAGAAAGTGACATAATAGTATTAGGTTATTGGCTAACAAGAACTTATCATAATTACAGAAAATGCAACAGCTTTTGTAATGGTAATAATACGCTTGTTATATATATACTGTGCAATGCAGCCCATATGCTCATACTATAATTAACATGTATTTGTACAAGTTCACACGTACCATGTGCACCTTTTATATGGATGATCAATCCATCCAGTATGCCACAACTGTAGGTCCTGAATATAAAATTAAATATTAAGCTAAGATTCCATAATTAATTAATCCTGATTAGCTAGTAAAACTTATTATGAGGAAGCAGCTGTTATTGAATATTCTAGGCTGGAAATGGTATTCACAGAAATTCAGTGCTATCTACTCATACATACACAATGATATGACGGGTTTTAGGTAGTTGAGAGATTCATAACAGTGTACACGTTTTGATTATAATAGCTCTACCAAAGACGCGTTCGAAAACGCGCGCAATTTTTACATTGGCATGCAAAAAAGTTTTGGAAATTTAAATCAATTCCAATGAAGTTGACATTATTATGGATTTGTGCGTTCATACTTAATCAAAACTCAAAATAAACATATACAAGGTCTGTTTCTGTCCGTTTTGAATGAAGTAATTCCTTAGTTGTAGGTCTTATTAAAGACTCCTAGTTGAATATGGCTCATATATATATATATTTATTAGAACGTTAGAACTATGAAGCTGGTATTCAAGCTTGTGTAAAGAAAATCAGGAATTTTTAGAAAATTCAATATATATGTTAGTGAAATAGAGTTGATTGAAATTTGAATGCTGCTATAGCTAATACTTTTGCTATTGAGTGCACATGATTGGTTATACTATACTAGTACTTCAGTGTTATTAATATAGGAAATGCGAGACCTAACTGCAGCCATGGCCGTTATTTTTATCATTGCAACATACTCAATTGTACAAATTTTTCTATATATAGGTCAGTCTACCAATTTGCAAAGAAATAATCTTATATTATTTAATGACTTACTAATAAGCGATGGAAATAATGAAAACAATGAAAGAACCGAATTTAATATCAAATAGTACGTATACAACTTAAGTAACATTATTGACCACCATAATATCGCCATTCTTTTTGAGGTCAAAGAATCTCATCACAGCTTGAAGATCTTAACGGTTTCAAATCTCCCACAAAAATTCACGAACTTCAGCCGCGTACCACGTGACTTTTTTCCCCAATCACGCTAAGAAATAAAAACTCAATTAAAAAAAAAACACGTCCAAGTTTTTTTTTTTTTTTTTTTTTTTTAAATAAAATTTTTTAAGAATTTGATTTTTTCTTTCAACGCGTCAAAGAAAACTAAAAAAACACCAACAACTATATTAACTACTATACCATATAAAAATGAATTCAGATCTATTTAGTAGTAGAAGTGAGATGAATGGTCCTCCACCATCATCTTTTGCAATTTCAGAAGATGATAGAAGAATGGCACCACCATCATCAGCAAATAATTTAAATAGTGACGCGTTAGAAACTAATACTGCTACTAATCTTGATGACCAACAAGCAGAACGTGTTAGAAGACAAGCATTCAATGCAGCAGGTATTCCAAAAGTCACAGATACTGCAGGTGAATTGGTTAGAGAATCTTTTGAACAATTTTTGGAAAATTTTCAGTATGATTCAGGTAATGATAATAACAACAATAATAATGATGAATTTGAAGGACGATATTATTTAGCATTAATCCATGGGTTGAAAACTTTTGAAATCAATACATTGTATGTTGATTTTGAACATTTATCAAGTTTCGCTCATGAAGGGTTAACTGAAGCTATTACAACACAATATTATCGATTTTTACCATTTTTACAACGTGGATTAAGAAGAATTATTAAAAAATATGAACCAAGTTTATTATATACAAGTCAAGGTAATAATTTAGATAGTACACAAGATAATGCTACTTCTGCTTTTAGTACGACTGCTGCAAGTACAACTGCATCTGAGGAAAATGAAAGAATTTTTCATATTGCATTTTATAATATGGCAAAAGTTGATAGAATTCGTGATTTAAAAACAGATAAAATTGGTCAATTGATTAGTATAAGTGGGACAGTTACAAGAACTAGTGAAGTTCGACCAGAATTATATAAAGCAACTTTTACATGTGATGCTTGTAGAGCTGTTGTTGAAGGTGTCGAACAAGTTTTTAGATATACTGAACCATATATGTGCCCCAATGCAACCTGTCAAAATCGAACTTCATGGAGTTTAAATGTTACAAAATCTCAATTTGTTGATTGGCAAAAAGTTCGAATTCAAGAAAATAGTAATGAAATTCCAACTGGTTCAATGCCAAGAACTTTAGATGTTATTTTAAGAGGTGAAATTGTTGAAAGAGCTAAAGCTGGTGATAAATGTGTTTTCACAGGTACTGAAATTGTTATTCCAGATGTTGCACAATTGGGGTTACCAGGGGTTAAACCAACTGCAATAAGAGATAATAAAGGTAGTGGTAGAGGTGCAGGTATGGATGGCGGTGTTCAAGGCTTAAAAGCTTTAGGTGCAAGAGATTTAACATATAAATTAGCATTTTTAGCTTGTTATGTCAAGGAAGCTACTACCAGAGATAAAGCAACCAATGATGTTAGAGGGGATGGTACACAAGGTGAAGAAGAACAGGATGAGTTTTTAGAATCATTAGATCAAGCAGAAGTTGATGAATTAAAAGAAATGGTTCATTCTGAAAATATTTATGCTAAATTAGTTGATTCAATTGCACCAACAGTTTGGGGTCATGATTTAATTAAAAAAGGGATTTTATTACAATTAATGGGTGGTGTTCATAAAACTACTATTGAAGGTATTAATTTAAGAGGTGATATTAATATTTGTATTGTTGGTGATCCATCTACTTCTAAATCACAATTTTTGAAATATGTTTGTGGATTTTTACCAAGAGCTGTCTATACTTCTGGTAAAGCAAGTTCTGCTGCTGGGTTAACTGCTGCAGTTGTTAAAGATGAAGAAACTGGTGAACATACAATTGAAGCAGGTGCATTGATGTTGGCAGATAATGGTATTTGTGCTATTGATGAATTTGATAAAATGGATCCAAGTGATCAAGTTGCAATTCATGAAGCTATGGAACAACAAACCATTAGTATTGCAAAAGCAGGTATCCAAGCTACCTTGAATGCTAGAACTTCTATTTTAGCAGCTGCTAATCCAGTTAGTGGTAGATATGATAGAAAAAAAAGTTTGAGAGCTAATATTAATATGAGTGCCCCAATTATGTCACGGTTTGATTTATTTTTTGTTGTTTTGGATGATTGTAATGAAAGAATTGATAGAAATTTATCATCACATATTGTTGATTTACATATGATGCAAGATGAAGCTATTCAACCACCATATTCAACTGAACAATTACAAAGATATATTCGATATGCAAGAACTTTTAAACCAGTTATGACTAAATCAGCAAGAGATTTAATGGTTGAATTATATAAAGAATTAAGGAGTGATGATGCACAAGGTTTGGGTAGAAATAGTTATAGAATTACTGTCAGACAATTGGAATCAATGGTTCGACTATCTGAAGCTATTGCAAGAGCTAATTGTGTTGATGAAATTACAGAACAATTTGTTCGTGAAGCTTATAATTTATTAAGACAATCTATTATTCATGTTGATAAAGAAGATATTGAAATTGAAGAAGCAGAAGAGGATCATGGTCCAGAATTGAATGAAGATACCCAAATGGATGTTGATGAAGATACTAATAAAACTACTGCCGATACTCAAAATACTCAAGAAAACGCAGCTACTCCTGCTGTCACTCCTGCACCAGTTCGCCAAAAGACTAAGATTACTCATGAAAAGTATGCTCATATTATGAATATTATGGCAAGGGCTATTAGTGAAAATGAACGTCAAGGTGGTGCAGGTGTTACTGCACAAGATTTAACAATGTATTATTTAACAGCTGAAGAAGATAATATTCCAGATGAAGAAACCTATCATAGTGAAATGGCATTGGTTCAAAAAGTTTTGAAACGACTAGTTAAAGATAATATTTTGATGAAATTTGTTGGTGAAGGTTTTGCTAATGAAGATGGTACTATGCCAGATGCTGCAGCAAAAGAACAATCTGCGTTATACATGTTCCATCCAGATTTTGCTGATCCAGAAGCTATTGTTAGTAAAGAAAATGATGAAATGAGACCTGATAATGTAGAAAATTAATTATAACTTATTCTTTTTTTTTTTTGATTATAGTGATATATAGTAAATATCAAATAGACAATGATAATAATCTGATCTTTTAATGATATATATACTACTTATAATATATAATAGGCGATAGATCGCCGATGAGTGAGATTTCATTTTCCGTAACGGTGGGTTGTGCGTGGGTTTGTAAAAAATCAAAAAAAGACGCGTCAAAAAATCGAAATTGAAAAAAAGTTTAGTGTGCAAATAGTCTAAATTAAACTTTTTTACACCCGCTTAAAAGCATATTCTCTGTAGCAAGGGTGGCGCGCGTACTTTTCATCCCATAATACAATTTGATTTATATAAGCGAGAAAGAGAAAAAAAATTTATAAAAAAGTCGCGTTCTTTTTTTTTTTATATTTTTCATCTCTCTTTCTTTCTCATCACTTTTTTTTTTTGCTCTTTAGCTAATACGCGTTAATTGATCCATCAATATTATCATAATAATACAATAACAATAGCATATAAACAATGTTGGAAGCCAAATTAGATCAAGCAGCTTTGTTCAAAAGAATCACTGAAGCCATGTTAGGTTTAGTCAGTGAATGTAACTTTGATTGTTCCGAAAGTGGTATCACTTTACAGGCAATGGACTCATCTCATATTGCATTATGTTCATTACAATTAGACTCAGAAGCATTCAAACAATATCGATGTGATCGAAGTATGACTTTAGGTATGAACATCAACTCATTAAATAAATTATTAAAGTGTGGTGGTAATGATGAAGAATTAACTTTACAAGCAGAAGATCAGGCAAATACTTTAAGTATTGTTTTTGAAGATTCTAGTGTTGATAAAATTAGTGAATTCAATTTAAAATTGATGGATATTGAACAAGAACATTTAAGTGTTCCAGAAAGTGATTATAGTGCAGAAATTACCATGCCATCATCCCAATTCCAAAAATTATGCAGAGATTTCACCTCATTAAGTGATTCATTGAAAATCGAAGCAAGCAAAGATGGCGTTCGATTTTCATGTAGTGGTGATATTGGTGATGGTTCTGTTCATATTAAACCATATACTGATATGGAAGGTGGTGATGGTAAACAAGATCAATCTGTTAAAATGACTATCACTGAACCAGTTGCTGCTTCATTTAATGGTAAATATTTATTAGAAATTTGCAAATCTGCTGCTTTAAGTAGTCAAGTTCAATTGAAAATGTCACCAGAAGTTCCAATTGAAATTGAATACTCTTTACCAAAAGGTCATTTGAAATACTTTTTGGCTCCAAAGATTGATGACGATGAATAAATCTCTTGTATTTAACTTTTTATTAATTATTATTTAACGTTTTGTAATTTAATTTGAATCTTTTTTTTTTTTTTATAAATGTTTTTCTATTCTATTGCTCGTTACAGTTTTGATTTCCGTACTGTTTTTAATAATTATACTAATTCTTATAGGCTCGAGTACTGAAAAGATCTCAAGCATGCCTAATCCAACAGGGCTTAGAACCGAGAATCTTCACTGGAATTGTGCGCTACATGTTGTGCACTAGCACTTGAATAGATCTGCACAGCTGAGGACCTCAAGTAGTATTAGCGCACACCGCCCAAAATAAACAAAACCTGAAACCCAAAACAGAAAAATACAAACTGGTCAGAAAAATCAACAAACCCGACGCGCCTACAAACTTTTAATGCACTTAACAGCTGTTGCAAAAACTTTTGCAGGTACCTTTTGGACAAATCCTCAAGACGCTTTTTTTTTTTTTTTCTCATCCACCACTACAATTTTTCTAAACTATCCGACAACTTTGACCATTAATATAACCAATGAGTAGTAACACTGTGGGTTCAGAGACTTGGGTCGAAAATGAACTCGACAGAGTTAAACTGCAAGTTCAACAAGATTTGGAAGATTTTTCATATGCTGCAAGACGAGAATTAGAATGGATCACAGAGTATATGAGAGAGTTGACAGAAACACGAGATTTAGCTGCATTATTACAAACTCCAGGTCGATTGAAAGGTCAAATGAGTCCTAGAAAATTGTTGATGAGTGCAAGAAAAGATTTGAATAATAATGGCCGATTTGATGCATTGAGAGCATCACCATCTAAGATGTTAAATGGGTTTAATAGTAACAACAAACCTGGATTCAAGATTAGTAAAAGTCCAATCAAGGGTAATAAATCACCAGTCAAATTTGGTCCTAAATTGACTCCAAATAAAAAAGCCTTGGAAGAAAAACAAAAAGAATTAGAACAAAAGAAGGAAAATGCTGAGGATTCATTGTTGGAAATTAAAAAGAGTATTAGATTTAATAAAATTGAACCATCAACTGTCCAAACTCAAAAGAACCAACAAAATATAGAAGATGCTAAATCAGATGATAATTTAAAAGAAGAAAATGAAAAAGAGAAACAAAATACCCCAGAAACGAAAGATTTAGCTGAAAATAAACCATCAGTTGAAAAAACTGAAACAAATAACAAAAAAGAAAAAGAAGATACAAGTATATTTGAATCTGATAGTGAAGAAGACAATGATAATGGAACTCCAGTAGTTAACAAATCATCATTTGGATTTACAGGTTTACCTAAGAAAGAACCAGTAGTGAAGAAATCATTCGCCAAAACTCCATCAACATTAACATCAGTATCTAAAACTGAACCTGGTTCAATGATTTCAAGACTTCATAAAGATCCAAGTTCATTTCAAGAAAAATTTGGTTCACATAATACTTCAATGTTGCCATCATTAACAAATTCACGTGTTTCAGTACATTATCCAAAGATTGAAAAATTAGAATCAGATGAAATTGAAGAAAAACTGAATCAAAAAGAAGAGAAACATGGTGAAGATAAAGAAGAAGAGAGGAAAATTGAAGATGTTGAACAAACACCTAAATTTGATAAATTATCAGGTATGGTTGAATCAACACCAATGGGGGATAATAATAATATTTTGGATGAACTGACACCGCCATCTGAATATAAAAAACCAGATTTAAAACCCTCATTATCAATTAAATCTACTAATTCACAAGCATCAAGCTTATCACCAAGTAGAATTAAATCACCAATGATGAACCCAATGTCTAAAGGATCTCCATTTAGATCTCCTTTGAGACCTTGGAGAACACCATCACAAGCATCTTACAAGTCAACCAAGTCAACCAAATCAACAAAGTCTGAAACAGATGAAAATAATGCATCTCCAAGTAATTCATTATTTGCATTTGCTAATGGTGTATTTAAAAGTGCTAAAAATATGTTTGGTAGTAAAGAAGGTGAGCAAAGAAGTCCAGGCAAGAATACCAGTCCAAATAAGAGTAGTCCATTAAAGAGTAGTCCAACTAAAGGTACAACAACGACAACAACAACAAGCAGTATACCAAAAAGTCCTACAAAAACTGCTGCTACTATACCAAGAAGTCCAATTAAACAAAATAGTTCCATCAAACCACCATCACCGGTTAAACACACGCCGGCTAAACCACCATCGCCAGTTAAACCAGCTACAACTACAGCAGCCAAAACAAGATCATTACAATCAAAACCAGCTGAAAATAAGAATGAGCCTTCAAGTATTAAACGACCAGCAGGTACTGGAGCTTCTAACAATACCACTTCAATGAATAGGTTATTAGCTCCTACTTTTAGTTCTGCAAGACATCAAAATTCACCATCTAAAGATGATTCTCCTGAAAAGAAAACTCTATATCCAGAAGTTTCTGCCTATAAACCAAGAGAAGCTCAACAAACTACTTCATCAAATATTAATAATCCTGTCGTTGCTACTTCACAATCTTCTACCACCACCAAAAGCATCCCAACTCCAAGTGCTCGTGGTTTGGCCTATAAAGAATTGAAGAAAGTTGAAAAGACAATGTCAACCACCAAAAAGCCAACCCATTCTGCACAATCATCACAGTCATCGCAATCCTCTCAATCCTCTCAATCCTCTCAATCTAGCCAACCAAATCAACAATCGAAACCTGTACATGTTAAAGTTCCAACTGCTGCTAATGCACAAAAGCGAACTTCAAATGCATTATCTAATACTGCTTTGCCGGTCAAAACAGCTACAACTACTACTAACACATTAAAAAGAAACCCTGCATTAGAGAAACACTCTTCTACTATAAATACTGGAATCAAAAGAACAAGTGATCAAGCTAATTTACCTTCGTCATCGGTTGGGTCTCCATTAGAAAAAAAAGCCACAAGAATTTCACAATTATCATCGAAATTGAATAATACTAATAATAAACCATCATTAATGAAAACTGCAATGAAAAATGCAGCTACTAACAATACTACTACTACTACAACTACTAACAATAATAATGCACCAAAAGTTGAAGGTGTTAAATATACTAATGAATCGATCAAATTTGCTTCAACTTCTAATACCACAAACATGCAAAAGAATCCTTTCAGACAACTACCAACTGTTTCAACTCAACAAAGTAATCTTCAAACACCAAAACCAAGGGTTACCAATAGTAATGAAAGAATTGAATTACCTGATATCATGTCAGAATCTGAGGATGATGAAGATGGTAGTGTTTTACAAGATTGGGCCAATTCACCAGAATTGAGAAATATGTTGTTAAAACAACAACGAGTTAACCCAGATCAAGTGTTTGGACCAATTGCACCATTACATATGGATGAAATTTTCAAACAATCACATCGAGTTTCTAGATTTAGACCTAGAAGTTCTTCAGCTAATTGGAATAGTGGTGATAAATTAACTAATGAGGAGATGGAACAGTATGCAATGGAAATGGGGTATCAACGTTAAAAAAATCAGGTAAATATGGATTATTCCATAAAAATTCATCTAAATTGAATTCTTCTTCATTGGATGGGTTAATACTTTTAATAACTGGTTTCAAATTTTTCAAAATATTAATCCAACTTGAAGCTATAGGTATCATTGATTTGATATTTTCCAGAACTTCAATGGCCATATCAATTTTAATCCAATTTTGTTCATTTGTATTTATTTTTAGTCTATCACAATAGACTAACATCATTGCTGCAATAAACACATGATGTATAACATACCAACTTGCACCTAAATATAATTTTTTCATTGTATAGTCATATATTTCATCAATATATTTATAAGCAGTATTTGCAAAAATTTCCAATGCTTCAATGTTTATAGTTTGTTGCTTTTTGTGTGCACAAGCCATCATATGAATAATAATAGATTGAATAACAATATTATACATTTCTAATGAAGATTTATCATCAATATTTGTTTGATTAGTAGCAACAACTATTTGTTTAACTTCATCAATTAATCTTAAACAAGTTTCATGGAATTTTAATAAATCTTTATCCCAATATTCTGCCCATGATTCAATTAATCTAAGCTTAATTGAATGATACATATAATCATCATCTCTTGTCAAACTCATATCTTTATCCAAAACATGTGTAACATGAGTTCTTTTAACCGGTCTAGGAGTTGTAATTAATCTAATATCTAACATATCTCTAGTATCAGTGAAAAAAGCAGAATGTAAAAAAGAAACAGTATAAATATGCCAAAATAATCGAATCTTTGGTTCACGATCTTGATTATTCATATTATCAAAAGTCTTTTTATATTGATATCCTAATGCCATAAATATTGTTAAGGACAATTTACAGAATTTCCCCTGAGATAAAAATTCTCCAATTAACATACAAAAATGCGAAAATGCTGCTAATGATGCTGCTGACATTGGACTTGATTCTATAACTGTTGGTCCAACTAATGATGCACATGATAAATATAATGCTTGTGTTCGTTCTGGTAATTGACTTAATGATGATACAGGATGTTTAATTGTTCCAATACCTAATGCACAATATAAATATAACCAAGATGCTGATGATTTTGGTGGATCAGGGCTCCAAGCTTGAATATATAACAATCGAAATTCTGGTACAATAAATGCATCATATGCTATACGATGACGATTTTGAATATTTATAATCAATTCATCACATTCATCTTTTGAAAAATATACTTGTTTTGATGTCATTCCTTTAACCCTAAGTTTTGTTGGATCATGCTTTGAATCCAAAAGGTTATCAATCTGATAACTTCCACCATATAACCCATTTAAAATCCCAGCAGCTTCACCATCAGTTATAATTCCGCCATCGTCATTTTTAGTACGTGATGTTGACCCATTAGAATAAAATTTTAATACATCTTCACTTGCTGTTTCACCAATCATTGACATTTTAGCTATTTTCGCATTTTGCTTTGAAATTCCTGGTCTTTTAGGTCGATGTTTTCTTAAATCTAATGAATATTCACATGAGATATTATGTTTAATACACTCTTTACATTTTGGTTCATCAGATGAGCACTTGCGTTTAGATTTTCGACAATAATTGCATGCTTTTGCTCTTGCTATGTTCATTACTACCAAAAGGTTTTTTGTTGGTTTACGGTGTATTGAGAAATAGTGATGATCTAATGATTTTGAATCGATCCAATAAAGTGCTGTGATTCTCCGATGAACTCCGCAAATAATTTCCACTCCAGCACCACAAAAAAAAAAAAAAAAAAATCCAAGAAGGTTTTACGCGCCCGCTTTATGCTGAGAAAATTGCGGAGAAGCGGAGTTAGTGCAAGCGTGGGCACGTTTATCCGAAAGTCATTTAGTCTGCATACACAACATCGACTAATCACAGGAATGTTAACTTCTTGGTGATTCCAGCTTTATATATAAGATTAATTCAGTATGTATAGCTAGTTCTCTCGTTTCAATCAGGTTTAATGTTCCTTGTATCGATTACAAACCCTGGCTGATATAAGTATAAATATTATACACATCAATCATATATGTCTATAGTTGAGGAATCCATGGACAGCGTTGGTTCTCGATATTCAAGCAAAGCGTATCATCTAGTCGGCTAATTCTAGTATATATTCTAATGTATTTGATACGAGAGCTTGAAATCCGAATCTATACAGGGATGTTTCCTTATATTATGAGAATTTATACAGTACGATGTATCACATCAAGCTCCGTTTTTTAAATCTCGAGTTTTATAAATAAGGCCAATATGCATAAACTTAAGATCGTAGACTAAACTTTCACTACATATGTAAACATTCTATATGAATAGGTCGGTCGCCTTGTTAATCAAGTATGTATATTCATCTTTCAGAAGCTGGAGTATGTCTCTATACTTGTGCACTGATGTACCTTTACCAAGTATTACCATGGTATCCCTATATATACAAATGTATATATGAGCGTAATATTGGAAGTCTCAGCTGAAATGCTTATTGGTTATAAATTTTCAGTAAATATTTTAGATCAATTCATTTTATTTTAGGTTTACTCATACCTACCAAGAGTAACTGGGTTAATATTTGTTGGTTCAACTTTGATTACAAAATCTATATATTGTACATGTAATAGTGCAACATCTACATCCCTGGAAAAACTCGTTATTATGACGTGTCTTATTAATCAAGTCACACGTATTTCCCTATATGATGGATATATATACTTGCAAGATGTACATTAAAGTTCAGTAAAATATTAAATTTCTATACTGCAGGATACAATTGAGTAACCCTGTCAGTGCAAGGTTTAGGAAATCGTATACCGTAGCCAACGTTACCTTGCCGTTTATAATAGTGGGAATGTTCATAATATTGACATTAATAATATCTCGAAATACTATAGTACTAACTTTATTGATTTAAAATTATCGATGGCTGAATTTAAAGTTTTTTCTGTGATTTAAGGCTATATATCTATAGTTGTAAAAAATATCAATGGTATATAATTGCAATGGTATGGAACACCTCAAACCCACTATCCGGATGTAATATCATAGGCAACAGAGCAATATAATATTTTCCTTTTTTTGATAAACCCAGTCAAAATATTTTTTAATTAAAAAAATCAACCATGTCCTCTCAAAGATACAAAGGAAGTAACAAAATTTAGGAATAGCTGCAAATACCTGGATAAAATTCAAAGATTGTAACCTAATTGCATGCCAAGTTCTCGGATATACATATGTCAAACGTTGCCAAGTTCTGTTGACGTTTTCCCCTTTTTTTCCAAAGAAGTTTCTGAAATTTAAATATCGATTAATATGTGCACTGCATCCAAGACCCAACGTTAAATGTTCACGCAGTTAAAAGTACAGAAACAATCACCTAAAATACCACTAGACACACACGGCGAAATAGGCTCAATTATATGAATAAAATAAAAGTTACTGGATTCTTTATGTTATCCAATAAAGAATCCAATAAAGAATCCAATAAAGAATCCAGTGAGCCTACATATATAGGCTCCATGGATAATATAAAGAATCCAGTGAACCTACCTACGAGTCCTAAAAAATTAAAATGACCAGTTGAAAATTTTTGATCCGGTATATTTTTTAAACCTATAAGACAAGATATATTAAATTTTCAATTGAGTACCTTTACTTCTACATATCGGTTGCATTAGGTAAAACCTGTACCACAATTAATTGCTTAAGATATCTATATATAGCTATAGTATACCTGCAATGTAGCTGTATATATAATACTATTGTTCAATATATATAGCTTTTATTATTTCATCTATATGGGCCAATTGCATCCTATGGAGATTTTAGGTTCACCGGCAAGCAACGGTATATTATTTACTGATATTAAGTGTTCAATCGTGACTTGAATTTAAACAGTATACTCATAATTGGATTATGGATAATTATGAGCGAGGAAACATCAGGTTTTTACTGTAAAAAGAAAATGAAAACTTTTATAAACTGTAATATATATGACCAGAAGTTAGGAAAGCTGTTGCTGCTACTATCACCAAAACCACTGATACTGTTGATAACAAGGATATTGAAAAATTCATTCCGGATTTGATTCAGTGTATTGCTGATCCAAAATTAGTCCCAAAATCTGTTGAAAGATCAGGTGCTACTACTTTTGTTTCTGGAGCCACCATGGCTGCTTTATCTATTATGGTGCCAGTATTACGTTTTATCTCGAGGTTGAGCCTTTATAAACTGTACTATGTATATATACTAAAGTTTCCAGATATATATAGAGATATACAACTATATATAATAGAATGGTACATACACCGTTTTGATGTATACGGGATATATAGCACATTATAATTACCATACTATTGCTATTATGGTGAGTGTATATGATAAGAGTAAAAAGCAGGTGACACCTTTTTTTTTATGATATTACTGGTGGATTACTTCTAAATAAATAATATAATTTGGTTTTGCAGTGTTATCAATTAACTAAACAAAGTTTCATGAATACCCGCGGGTCTACAAGTGTTGTAAGAAATTTTAAATAGAAGAGAGCTTGAAATCAAAGGCCTGGTAGATTTATTATAATATTTATGGGCCCTTGTAAAAATAACAGTATAGCTTGAAATAAACGCGCCTCTATAGTTTGAATTCCATTTTAATCTAGATTTTCAATCAAGATATAATATTATCCAGAGGAATTCTATCTGCAGGTGAATTTAAACTATAATTAAGGCGAATAACTATAGCAAACCTGCACTATATAGCTAGTGTACTATTATAACTAAACCAGCTATAGATGTTAATTTTTTCCTAAAACTAATTATAATAATAACTACCTTAAGAATTTTTTTGGGCGCTTTTCCAAAAAAAATAATAAGCATGTACAATTGAACTTAAGTTGTACACTTAAAGTAGTTATCGTAGCGTAGTAATAATTGATATAAATAAAATGTTTTGTTATTTTGTTAGAAACAAGATGAACTTTCATCAATTGATTGATTGCGGGTACAAATTAAAATATTTAAAGCCATGCATGGCCATGCATTGTATACTCAATTATTTGCAAGAAACCACGTTGGAGAGTTAAGTCTCACACCATTCAATAATAAAATAAAAGTAAGACTTCATGTAAAATGTACAAAATACTGGTAGTTATGTATACTTAATTTTTAGTGTTTTGAGTTTTTCAGTTTGGTGGGCAAAGCAATATATATCTCGATTAATTAATAATTACCACGACTTTAAAAATCAGCCTATAGTTAAACTTTCGATATATAAGTAATTTACCGTTGGAAGTGATCTCAACAGATTTTGATTTTAGTCACCTCTTTCTTAGCTTGGCAGGGGCCTAGATGCATGGTGACACTCGATAACGGTACACCCTCTTAATTCAAGTTGCAATCATATAGGCTGGGCTGAGATACTCTGATCCGGTAGAACTATAGACTGCAGTAGTTGTGAAATAAGATGTTGATTCAAGTGTTTGATATGGGGTTTCCCGAGGGTATTTTATAGTAGATAAATTTATAGAGGCTTAACATACCGTATACTTTCAACTAGACTCGAGGTGACTTAAGACTAGAAAATTTTTATAGAAGACATAGCTAGTGTAGGTTAGAATTATTGCTGCTCGAGTAGATATCACCGAGATTATTGAGTTAAAACACATCCTGAACCTATTTTAGAATAGGGGGTTCTCCTAAAAACAAACTAGTTCCATCATGCATTGCAGCTTTATCCACACTGTAATTCTTATAGTAGCCATTTATAGAACTCCAAATAGTCATCTAATGAGATGAGATTGTTAATCAATTTACTGAGCTCGATATTCCAATAAGTTCATTGTGAGTGGCTTAACGCGAGTTGAATCGACCCGGATTCTGGCGCGTAGATCATGCATTAGATATGCAACGTTGTATAATTGTCACCTCAGCAACATAACGACAAACTTTGGATATGGATGAAATCGATAGATCATGATGAGGCGCGGTCAGTTCTAAGAATAGAACTTTTTGGTAGGGCATATCCCCAGTATGGTTATTGGATTGAAGGTATAGCTGCAATTAAAATCGATTGCAATTATCGGATATAGCCCAAATTTTCAATTGATCCGGATGATATCTGCTTCAGATACCTTTTCGAAACATTTCAAGCACAAGTAGAGCAATATTTATGAAAGCATCGAATAATTACTCAATGGGCATTGCTGAATTGGTAAGTTTAATGAATTCCGATTTATGAGGGGTGGTTATAGAAGTGAAAACCTAAATAATCTTCAAAGAAGGGGACTGAGTGGCTAAGGTTTTCTACTAGATTAGCACTGTAATATATATTTTTGATATTATTCGATGAAATGCTTACTTTGGTCATTAGGGTTATCTAAAATTAAATATTGTATCGACCTGCAGCGTTGAGTTTTTTATCACGTATACTAATGATGAATTTAGAATCACAGTTAGGTCATGTATATGGCTATGTTGTAAAATTACCTAATATATCCGCAAATATACATATAGCAAAAACAACTTCCTAATATATCCTCAAATATACATATAGCAAAAATTAAACTTATATGCCATATTCATTAAGTATATTACAGCGCTCATTGGTATCGTATATATCCTAGAGATTTTATTCCAATATATACAAGTGAAGCTTTTGAACACTTTCTCGAGCACGTATTTTAAGCTATAATATCGCTGGTATTTTGGACCCGTTCAAATGTTTAAAATATTGCCAAATCTACTTTAGGTTAAACTTTAAAAGCTTCTTTAGCAGATTCAATGAGATGCCAAGACTTTCACGCAGTCAATCGCGATTGACTGACTCTGGAGAAGTTTTAAAGTTTAACGCTGTTTCAATTATCCATTTTTTATTTATAAGGATATTGCTGCTATATATATATATATAATGATGCTAACATTACAGGCCCAGAATTCATACTATTACACTCTCGAAATTCATCCATGGGTAATATAAATTTTGTACTATATATCTATAGTCGGTCCATACTTTAGAGTTTATATATATGGATGAATTGGAAATTTTATATAAAATAGTCTCGAGGTTTATTCTAAGATCTCAGCTGTATCAAAGATAATATATATAATATTTGATCTGTTTTACATCCAATTTTGATAGCTAGGTCAATCCTGGGTACCGCGTTAGGGGGTGATAATTATTTTACATTACATGTTTGTATTATAAAAAGCTGACATACCTGTTATAGCTATACTATCGGAGGATGTAAATTATCTCAACTAATTAATGTACGTACTTGATGTGTATACGTAAGAAGATATAGCTAGTACTAAATTCAACAAAAATAATTAAGTAGGTTTCATAATTTTCAGAATGTGTATACTAATATATCAATTATGTATAGTTTTGATAACATTATAGGACTCTTAGACTTTTTGAAAGTCAAAATAAATTTTTTAAGGTTTCGAATATCTTCCAGGACAGTACGTTACAATATATCGATCCAGCTGATACGAAGATATCCACACATGAGCGCATGAATTGGTGACTTCTACTGCCATGGCCAAAAATGTTTAATTATAGAAAATTTTCAAGTATTTCCATCTGAACAATTATAAGTTAGTTCATAAAATATAATGCATGACTATAGTATACATGTATTTCAAAGTGAAAAATTCTATCATCCCGGTGAAACATTCTATTACTAAAACACATGTCTTATTTTTACCGTTTAATGTCGATGTAGAATGTCTCATAAATCGTTAAGCCTCAATTGAGTTAATATGAACCATTGATTCATACATGTGTACTCTTCTATAATTAAACTTTTTGTGCACCATTAATGGCGCGTTTTGAATATCGAGATTAAAACCAAATTGCCTCCTATATATAGCTTAAGAATTCTGCTATATATGGGGCTGAATTAATAACAACAACGGCATGAGCCATGTTTCAAAATATTTGTTATGAGTATACAGATTTAATTTAATACTAATACAATATAGTTGCTAAAATTCAAAGATGATATTATTTAGTTTTAATGTTATAATTTTCTGTATGATTTGCCTTGTTAAAAACAAAGTTGAAGTGAAAAGCCACTTTATACTATAAATCTGAGGTATAAAAGATTGATCAAATCCTACCAAAGTTGATGCTGTTTTTTTTAGCTCACCAGAATCGAAAGATCTAAACTCCACACATATCACTCCTCAAAAAAAAAAATTTCTACTTCATAATCTTTAAGATGGTCGCTTCTAAATTTATTTACTCAATTATTATTTCTTCTTTAGCTACCTATGTTGCTTCATTACCAATTGCTGATGCATCCCCAGATGCTTTAGCTTATCAAACTGATTCTAATCAACATTGGAACAATAATCAACAACAACATGATTCTAATCAGCATAATGATCAACAAAATGATGAAGATGATGATGAAGACAATGACTCTCATCAACATGATTCCAATCAGCATTGGGATAATGGCCAAAACCAACATGATTCTAATCAACATCATAAACGTGATGCCTTAGCTGAAGCTGAACCAAATAATCAACAACAACATGATTCTAACCAACACCATAATAACAACAATAATAACAATAACAACAGAAATCAAAACGATTCTAATCAACACCATAACAACAACAATAACAACAGAAATCAACATGATTCTAACCAACATCATAAACGTGATGCCTTAGCTGAAGCTGAACCAAATAATCAACAACAACATGATTCTAACCAACATCATAAACGTGATGCCTTAGCTGAAGCTGAGCCAAATAATCGACAACATGATTCTAACCAACACAAGAACAACAACAATAATAAAAATAAGAATAACAAAAACCACAAGAATCAAAAAGATTCCAACCAACATAAAAATAATAACAATCAAAAGCATCATTAAATGTTTTAAATTTGATTTTTTTATTTCATTCTTCTTTATTGGCTACTTAGGATTCTATTTATCATTATTTATCAAAAATTTTATAGTTTATTTATAAAAATACATTCTTTTTTCTTATTATTATACTTTGTTGATTTCCATGTATTCTTTGATAGTACAATGTAGATGTCCTTCAAGACTATTTGTTCAACTCTGATTGAAGACAAAATTCAAACTAGAACAATTTTAACATTTGCTGTTGCAGAAACTAAGGGTGGGATTACAAATTATTATAATTTAAGGCTGCTGTGATATCGGGATTAAACACACCCCCTTGAAGGGCTTGTATATATGTTGTAAACTCAAATTCACGAACGAAACAATAGCCATTATAAATATATAGCTTTGATGGTAGGTTTGATTGGTGACTAGATATCACAGATCTCGAGTTGAAGTATTCTACTGTTTCCACCTATAAAAGCTTCTACTTCATTATACGCGCGCCAAAACCTATGTGCTTTGAATTTCCAACACAATCCTAGTTTTTTATTATATCTATTCCTATTAGCTAATATATATATATACTATTTTTGTTGTTAGTTGAGTTTTATATCTACAAATTAGTAGTTGAATAATAAAATACCAAAATATATTGTAAACTAGAATTACTTATATAAAAATAGTATAAATAAATAGGATGAACTTCTAATCATATAACCCTGTAAAGAAGTCTACAAAGAAGGAAGCTCATACATGAAGAAGTCAAACATAATAGCAAGTTCCAATAAAGAACTTTTAATTAAATAAAGTTCTATTGAGCTCAACTATATTATATTGTGTAAGCACCTCATAAATCTCTTACATCAACCAATCTCAGATCTTATTTTATACAAATAATACATATAATTTATAAAGAGCCAATTCTATAACAATAGTAAACTGAAATCGATAATAGACAGAAAGAGGGAAGAGTAAATGTTCAAAACCAATCGATCCCCTAAAGGATTAATAGTTCAATAACCTCAAAAAGGGTTGACCAACACCACACGCTACTCGATCGTTGAGAAAACATTCATGTATGGAATAGACGGTAACGCTAAACTTTGATTCTTTTATAATATATTGTCATTTATGCAAAAACAAGATGAAGTTTTATATAAAGGATTGTAAAGAGCAAAACTTTTTGAATCTTACGGTAAAGAAAGATGTGAATTTTGAAGGACTACATGCATTATAAATTAACGGAAAGTCTATGAACTATAAATGTGTTTGCTCTCAACATAAAGATAAAAAGCTCCGTTGAACACAAGCTGGACTAAATATTTCTCATATGTATACGTCGAAAAACCTATTAATTCTAGGGTCCCCCCAAACCTTAAATATCTTTCAAATTACCAATAAACTACTGTAGCAATTTTAATCATGGAGGATGGTAAGTACATGTGCAGTTTCTAATCTTTTTTTTTTTTTTTTTTTTGAGAAATATATGTAATATTCAAATTCCCATATTAAACCCGTGCTGCTTATAAGAATCTAATAGTAGCATCGCCCGGTTCACGCGTAAAATTATAGGTGCTTTGAAGCCTCATTTTTAACGCGTTTTTCCGCGTTCGTCAGGCCTTCGAAGTCACTATTTTAACTTTGGTTTGATTGAATTTTAATTGACTTAAATTTTATGTGTACGGGCCCAAGGCGATAAAATTTTAAAAAACATTCCTTATAGATACTAGAAACACCATTGCAATCGATCTTTTTCAATTTGATACAGCATTTAAAAAAAAGTTACAAGAAAAATATATCATCTCTATGAGAGAAAAGCAATATAAATATATAAATTAATCAGCAGTTAAAAACTTAAGGATTACTTTTATCTATAGTACAATCAAACATACTTAAACTTAATGGAACATCATTAGGGCCCATCATAGGATTAGCATCTTCCAATAGATCAAACGATCTTACACTAACTTCAGAATAGGTATCAGTATTCCGATCATAAACCATTAATCCAGATAACAATCCATTATTATCATCAATATTATCAGTTCCAAAACTATTACCATGATTTCTTTTTTGTGATGCAGTTAAATGTTCTCGCTTTCTTATAATTGGTGTATTATTATTACTATTGCTACCAGTACTACCAGTACCACCCAATTTTGGAGTTCCGCTGTTGATATTATTTGGAGTATTAACTTGACCATCACTAATTTCACCTCGAAAAGTATTTAAACAATCTACTAATAAACTGTTCAAATCCTTGTCTGATCCTATAATTGTTGCATCTAATAATGCCACCAATCCTTGAACTAATTTATCTCTTAATACAATCATTTCATTTGTAAAAGTTTGACAATGAATCATAGCAATTTTACTAAACAATAAAATTCCATCTTTAATATCAATGCTACCATCTTCATCATCAGCAATATTATTTTCGCATAATTCAACTAATTTTTCCAAACATGTAATAACATCTGCTGTATAATGTAAACAAACGTTTTCACTTGCACAATCAGATATAGCATCAACAACTTCAAATAAAGCTGGTACACAATTTTTACCATCATTGTTCAAAACTTTTGGGAAATTTATAGATTTTAAAAATTTTAATTCAATTTGGAATAATAATTTACCTTTCAAGTTTTTATCCAGATGAATCATCAAATCACCAACCATTTGCTTATCAGTTAATAGTTTTGTTGCACATTGTAATAAATATTGGACCACTTCTTCTTGATTATAAACACTTTCATCAATTTGTGGACTCATAGCGGTTTCTAAAATATTATTAGTATTTTTATGTTCAACCAATAAACATTTTGTATAAACTCTCAATGCTACTTGACTTGCTTTAATATCATAAACACAAACATTCTGCATTATGTTTAATAATTCATCTTCTGGGTTAGTTAATGACAAATCAGTTCTAATCATTTTACTAATAACATTTCTTAAAGTTTTAACAGCTTTTAATGAATCGAATACAGGATCAACTAATAAAGAAATAAAATTTTCACAATTTCTATTAACTTGTTCCATTAATACTCTAATAATTGAATCATTGAGCCACCCATTGCAAATAATATCTCCATCATCAATAGTATCATGTACTTGCTGAGCAACAAATTTCAAATACATTTTACCAGAATTTTTTTCAAAATTAGTTCGTTGAAAATCTAATGCTACTAATTCAACTGAATTCAATTTTATAATATCTTGATCAAAATCTTCATTAGACAATAATTGTAAAAGTATTTGAGTTGAATTTGTACCTGGCTTGGTTACTTTCAACTGCATTAACAAATCCCCCAATTTATCAAAGGTTATACATTCATATACAATAATTAATAGCAATAATCTAATGAATGCATTCTGATCATATGATAATTCCGGTTCAACTTGATCTCTAACCCATTGTAATAAAATTTCATTAAACATTTTGAAATCAGTATCTCTTAAATACTGAAAAACTTGTACCAATTGTCTACTCAATTCCAACTCTTGATCTTTACAACTTTGTAATAACCTTGATGATACATTTTCAAAAATTACATGAATACTCTTCATTTCTAATGGTTCATTAATCCCCAATTCATTTAATAAATTATTAGCATCAGTATTATCTTGTACAATTTCACTAATTGGACTTAATTTTGAAATATCCATTGGTGATGGTGCAATTGGTTGTAAAAATCGTTCAAATTCTACTTTTAATTCGTTATCATCCGTGAGTGTACTAGCCATTTCAACTAAATCATATAACGTCTTTGAAATAGCTTTGTTATCCATTTTGACAGTTTGGCCAACAAATAAAGATATCAATTTTGGGAAATTCATTGACGTGATAATAATAACAGAATTTTGTTTCACACTATTAGCCAAAAAATTCAATAAAATCGGAGTTTCAACTTTTGATACTAAATTTTCTATAACATGAATTAATTCTTTAAAACCCCTTAGCACTACCAAAATTTGTTCAATAATTGCATATTGAGTTAAATTTAAGGCCCTTTCTTTGCTATGTTCCAAAATCCATCTTGATAAATCAACTTTATCATTCTTTGTCATTTTGCTTAATTCTTTTAATTCCAATAATGTAACATCACTAATAATACATTTTGTAATAATTTCTTTCCCCCTCTCAAAATTATTTCCAATATTTTCATCTAAACAATCAATCCCTCTCAACAACATATCACGTTGATTTTGATAAGTTGGCCAAAAATCTTTTAAATGCATGTTTTTTAAAATTAAGATTTGCTCCCAAACTTCATTTCTTAACCTTTCAATAAATAATACACCAGATGCAATCGAACTTCTAAAATATTCATTCAAATCCAAAATATCTGTTTGAATTACTTCATGAATAAAATCATGTACTGCATATAATGAATATTTTTTACCATTATTACCTCTAATTGAAATCAAATTTTGTACAATATAACTCGATACATTCCACCCACAAATGTTTTGTAAATATAAACACAATGAACTTGCAATAAAAACTTTGTCAATAGTCCTTGGTCGATCATCAATAAATGCCCATTCAATAATTAATTTAATAATGTCAAATCTTTCAAATTTGTTTATCAGTTTCAAAAAATCTTGATAATGATTTGCTGTTGGTAAACATTGTACAGTATCTAGATAATTTACAACATTAGCTCTATGGTTTCGATGTGCCCTAACTAAGGGTGCATCACTAACAATCAAACTTTCATTTCTAATCCTAATAACTTGTAGCATTTCTTGAGCATGAGGAGTATCCTTAATAGCCTTTTGTAATGCAGGAGCCAAATTTCTCCATTGTTTTGGAATAACAAAACTATCTGAACTTACTTCAAATAATTTATTCATAGTTTCCCCCAATTGTTCCAATAAATCATTGAATACTTGACTTTTTAGTTGTGAAATAGCTGAATATTGGATTAACAATGCATGTGCTAAAGCTTGACTTAATGCTCTATTCGAAATCAAACTTGACCAAAACATTTTTACCATAACTAATGCAATGGGTACTTCTTCTGGTTTACATTTTTGAAAATATCTCAAACACCATCTTAGTACTTGCCCATGATCCACCAAATCCTCATGGTATAAATGTGCTAATAACCTTGCCATATATTCAATTCGATCTCTCCAACCATCTTGCTTACCAAAATCTTTGACAATCTTTTCAATGAATTCAACAACTTCATCAGTCCAATCATGAATCCATCCAGCTTCAGTTTGACTATTACTATTGATACCAGCACCTTTTCTTTTCAATCCTCTTAATTCATTAGCACCAACACATCTAATAAACCATACTGCCCTAGAAATAGGTATTGCTTTGGAACAACATTGTTCTAATAAAACTCTACCTCTGATCCCATGTGGGATTGTTCTTGATAATTTTCTTAATGGAACTTGTGACCCACCCCGAGCTAAATCACGTAACCATGCCTCCTTCTTTTGATCAGTTAATGTAACTCTTGGAGGTGGTTTGAAAGTTGACAATGAAGTAATTCTACATTTTTTCTCTCTTAAATCCATTGAACGACATAAAAAATATTGTAATGCTGGTAAACTTTGCCATGGCCTAAATAATGATGCCATAGTACCTTTCTCACTACTAGATTCCTGCTGTACAAGTGGAGGTTCAATATAACCTTTATTGCAATATTCAATAGCTAAAGTATCTTCTTCAGTTGTCTTTTTCCATGGGAAAAAATCTGGATATAATTCTAAAAATGTTAGTTGTATAGTCTCTTTTGTGTATACATACTTTCTGATCCAGGTAACGGTATAACATCATCTGGTGAAGTCAACTCATACCTGAGGTTGGCCAAATCATCTCTATTGGAATTATTGTTGAGCCTACTATTCAGTTTAATCGTATTATTGTTATTATTACCCAAACGTGAATTATTATTGTTAGAGGTCGTTGATGATGACGATTTGGGATTTATCAGTCCGCGAGACATCAAGCCGACTTGTTGTGTATGATGATATTTGTATTGAGAACTGTATTGTTGTGGATTTTGATAATAATAATAATAAAAATACTGAAATATAAACTAATCTGAAATTATAAAATAAATAAACAAGCAGTGGCCCCTTTCAATAAGATTTATAGACCGACTTTCCTTGATAATAAATAATGCAAAGTTGATGATTTTTCAAATATGTCTATAAACTTATTATTCCAATGAACAAAAAGGTCGTTGTTAAAAACACTAAAAGACTCGGTGATATTTAATGGTTATGGGAGAGAGAATAGATTCAGATTGTTTTTTTTTTTTTTTTTTACTTTAATCTTACTCTGCTTGAAGATATTAGCATAGAGTAAATTTTTTGGGGAAGCTACTTGACAGTGTTAAGATTTGATTTCACGCGCTGAAGAAATGCCATTAGCGTATTAAACTGAAGCTTGTGTACCTAAAACGTCCCAAAAGAATTTGAAAAAAAATCAAGCCATAAAAATTTACTACACTTTACTGTACCAGTAGTGTGCAAATCCATCCTGCAATGGGGGGATTTTAAGCGGGTCGGAGTTAATCTGCCCAACTTGTCTAATTGGTAACTTATTAAACGTGGCTTTGGTTTCCAGGGCAACCAGACTATCTTTGTGCGCCCGGTATTGTTAAGCTTGAATATTACCAAGCACTGTCACATTTCGTTGCAATTAATTTAATCAAGAGAGAAGAAGGATGATTGAATCAAATGGATCATGATAAATAGAGACTTTGATTGAATCCACCTTGTTTTCTATTTGCTTGCTTAGTATTTGATTAGTTTCTATAGTATATTCTTTGAAACTGTTGATGTGACATCTGCTCAGAGACAGAAAGACAAGGATCCGAATATTGTAGAAATAATATTCCTGGAACAATTGTTGTCTTTTCGAGAACCCTATAGTTATAAGAAGATAGCTAGAAACATCCTGATTAACCTTAATATTCTACTTCAAATTAATTCTTAGGAAGCATCCATGACCAATATCCATATCGATGCATGTGGTAAATATATCCGGTACGCTGCATTGCAATTTCAAACTATAGGTGGCCCCGGGTGGCCCCAATTTTACCCTCAATTTTATCTTACCTTCCTAACTTTTATATGTATACTATAGTATACTACAAGTTTTCCCTAAATATTGTATATATTAGAGTATACGTTTGAATTTATATGGATAGACTGCAGGCTTTGTTAGATAATAAACCTCTACCTCAATGATTCTACTGATAGTGTTCTATATAAATAGCGATCGCAATTTTGCTTAACCTGTCATACTTGTATTAGATAGAATCCTTTGAAAAATAATAACAGACGCCCTACATCATACTTCACCGGTGGTACAACTCTACAATACACGTACTGCAGAATATCGAGGTTAAATTCTACAACTTAGTATATATTATTTGTATACTTCATTATATATATTGTATATTAACTGATACAATAAATCCATTGGTGTTCTTTAGCTAGGGGAACACTACAACCTCCATTCGTTAATAAAAGTATAGGAAGAAAAAGAGAACACAATGCAATACAACGTTGATTAGTTGATTATAAAACTATAGGCTGATCTAATTTACAAATAAATAAAGGCTGGAGTTTTGATAGATAAACGTTCAAAAGCTGGCATAGAGCCCAAGAGTCTCAGATAGCATAACCACCATTGACAAATTAATACGATGCAGATTGATAATGCTATTTAATCCTAATGATTTCAGGTGATGCTAGAATAATAACCTCATCTCTCCAATTTTTCCATATTTTTTTCCAAAAGATCATTTTCGATTTCTTTTGAATCAATTGGGTTATCAGGTTTAGGATACAAATAATAATGCTGCAAACAAAAAACCATATCAAAAGAAATGGTGATACCAGACAAACATAGCTTTACAGAGTTATTCCACACACCAGATAAATCGTTTCTAATATAACCATCCAAAAACAATTGAGATAAACTTAGTAGTCCACCCAAAACATCTAATCTAACTGCATCCATTGACCAACCTTTTGTTGACCGTCTTCGATGGTTATGTAAAACTTGAGGAATATATTTTGCTGTACTCATTAATACTTTAACATTGCCTAAAATAACCGCAACATCAAATAATTCAAAATGATTAGGTTGATGCTGAATTCTATAAGCATACCCACCAAGTGTTGCAAAAAACATTATTCCACAACCAATAATTGTTTTTGAATATTTACTAACATGCTGAGTAGCACCTCTCGTATATTTTAGTCCATAAATTTGATATAGAGTATATGCAACAAGACAAGTACCATGCAAACCATAAATTACATCATTAAACCTGACCAAAGGGTATTTTAATTGTCCATTTTCATCTAGTGAATGTCTCTGAGCATATTCATTCCGGACTTTTTTATTGAAATATAATAGTAGCAGAGAAGTAGAATATGCAATGTAACCCACCATGTTCAAAATCACAAAATCCAAAGACATACCTTCAACAGACTTTAATTTTGCGTTTAATAAAATAGGTGGATACAATGATACACCCCAGCATATAAAATAGGTCCATCCCATCACGCTTGATAATATTGGTAAAAAATCCATCTTTATTTTTTCTATTGATATTGTGATTGTTTCAAAAAACTAATGCGAAGGCTGCCAGGACTATGTGGGAAAAGAAGGGAGGGTTTAGAGAATATAATGCAATATTTAATTTGAATCGTTAGTTTATAATGAACAAAAAATGGACAAGTTATTTGTGATCAATGATCACTTAAATCTGTATTATTCTGCAGTTTATTGATCTTTTAGGATTTGAAAATAAATTTCTAATATGGGTTAATTTGATGTGTTGTCCCAATATCTGAAACATTTTCTACTTTTTAGGGCCAAGCTTTTCACTCAAGCTGACTCAGAATTTTCCAACGTGTTATGGCCAGGAATTTTTAAACACGCTCATATTTTAAATTGTAAATAACGTTCAGGCTAAAGCTGGATTGAGTAACAATTGATTGCTTAAGAGGATTGGATTTCTTGAAAGTTAAATATTCTACTTTTGACATGTTTCTCAGCTGCTTAAGCCCTCTCTATAGTATACATGAATATGAGTATTCCTAGTGTGAGAATATTCTCTATTTTCCTTAGTGGCTTTTAGAAACTGCAGCTGATTACGAAGTAGGATGATCCAAAACAACATACGGTGTACTAAAAGATCAATATTTATAGCTACTATTGTGCCTCTTGGTATGATATCTTTGTGGAACTCTGATCAAAAGATAACTACTGCTTGATTTACTTTAATTTTTAAGAGCTACTATCGATATATCTCGATATATATTGTCACATAATAATGGCTAGTATCCAAACATCTAAAATAATGAAAAGCTTTATAATAAAAAATATAATAAATTATGGTACGTTGATATGCTTAAATAAGTTGAAAGATTGCCTTTTTTTTTTTTTCTCCTTCGACTGTTGCAGGTGAAACCTTTTATTTTAAACCGTTTTATTCAGTTTTGAACCCTAATTTTTTTTTTCTTTCGCTGCTTACTAATTATACCATGCATGTTAGTCGAAAGATCATACTATTCCAGTAAATGAATACAAAGGATTAATCTAATTAGGATGTGCTATTCGTTTGATTCTAAAACTTGGGCCACCCCATTCTTGCATTTGTTCTACTAATTCACCAGATTGATGCAGTTCTCTGAATTCATCACCACCACCACGACTAACTTTTTTAACATGAACATTTGGAACAGTACCTCTACCTGTAACAGATCCAATATAATCTTGTAATTCCCTACCATGAGGGTGTAAATCTAATTCAACAATCCATGGCTGAGGTGTAATTTGATATTGTTGAGTAAATAATTCTTTCAAAGCTTTGCAATGCGGACAATAAGATTTTGAAAAAATAACAATTGGCGACTCATTCAAGATAGCAAAATATTCTTTTTCTGGACTAAAAGGTTGATCAGGATCATTAGTTAGGTCTTTTGATGCACCTTTGGCTCCGGGGCCTCCTATTTATCGTTAGCTTTAAATTTTCTGTCAATTCTAATCAGGGTATACTATACCCAGTGGTTTATTCAACTCACTGCTTTCTAATCTATCTTTTTCTTCAATATTATCCAGGTATTTAGACGTGTCAACTTTAGTTTGAGATTTGTGGAACCCTACGAATAAAAGCCCTGCAATAAAAACCCAAGCGACTACTATAAGAATACGCGTTCGTCTAGATGATACCATCTTTTTTTTATATTGTATTTGTCGTTAGTAAATTAGGTGGATATGTATATTGAATGTTGAATTGAAAAAGTTTTAGATTAGAGAGAATGGGGTTGATTTTATAATAAATAAATTAAGAGAGGAATGGGCGATATCAATAAAACAATAAGATCTGTTTATTTATAGTCACTCTCTGTCTTTTCGATTTTTTGTTCTTGTTTGTCGTTTTGTCCTCTTAAGCTCGAAAAAAAAAAGTTTGTGTCCGATGGTGAAAATGATTGAAAATTATCTTCCTATAAAAGTCAGATCAAATACACACTTACTGAATTCTACAGTAAAATTGAACAGGGATGAACGCGGGTAGTGCTGCGCTGGCACCTTTCTATTCTGCAGAGTCGTTGCTCATGCTTAAAATGCCCTTTTTGCGCCAACGAGTTGTAAGCACCACACACCTGCAGGTAGAAGTCTGCGTTAATTAATTAAAGTTCGATAGGAACTCAATCTTGAAAGTTGACCAAATTGTAAATGGCAGTTTTTCATTATAAATTTGAACAAATTTTACGGCTTTCATTATTGAATGAATTGAACTCAAAGCTGAGGATAAAAAGGGTTTGCTTTGATCATCCATATAACATTTTTCTCTTCTCCGCGTTTTTAATATTGTTATTTGATGGGTAAAAAAATTTGACAATAATTCCAAAAATAGCACTCAGTTGATCGTCAATTCTTATTTTTGGTTTAAAACATACCTACATGAATTTTTACACTGCTTGAGTTACCTGAGCGTTTGCACATCATTCGGATAGCTACCATGGCAGTAGTGTCAGAGACATGTGCACCAGGGTGACATCCACAGTCAAATATTTTGATACTATTAGATTGACTTTTTAAGATTATTTTGACTGAATAGTCAATATTAATTAATACTAAGGAATTCCTATAATTATTAGTGGCAAAGTAGTATGCTAATCATCTCGTAAGATCAGAATTTGAATTATTAGAGGATCAATTATATATACAGGTACAAAACCATTTCATCTATGACAAATAACAAGGATCCCCTATAGAAGCTAACTTAGTAGAAATAAATAATAAACAAATAAAGCTAATATTGAATACCGGTAGCTAGATCAGCTTTTGAGTCCCCTTTTGTCTCCCTTCACCAGCTTCCATCTTAGCAGATCTAGTTCCAAATTGAATAGCACGTTTTTTCTCTTCAGCTACCAACATCAGACCTCGCTTTTTTGCAATTTGTCTTAACAGCCATTTTGTTTCTTCATCGTTTGGAATTTTTTGATCTAATGGAACTTTTGACAATGCAAAATCTACAACAGATTCATCCAAAAATGGATACCTCAATTCTTTACCCCAAACAGTACAAACACGATCATCCCGGCCCAAATTACGTTCATGTAATCTACCGAAATCCATTGTCAACTCTTCCGCTAGCTGCTCATACCCACCTCTAGCTAAGATCTTGCAATGTCTTGAATATCCACCAAATAATTCATCTGCCCCTAATCCTGATAATAACACCTTATTTTTTGATAGATAGTCAGTTGTTTCGTTACCATCCTGATCGATGGCCGTGCCTTTACCCCTTGAAGCAAAATAAAATGCTAATGAAATTGATAAATCCATTATAGAATCTTTTGGATAAATCAATTGTTTCACATAATCTCTATGTTCAACTGTTTCTGTGAAGGGTACATTAACTTTAACAAATTGAAATCTATTACTTTTCAACTCTTTGAAACTTCTTAAACCCAACTTCCTATCTGGAGCATCATCTGGATGACTGGAAGCTCTAACATTTTCAAATCCAACATTTAATAAATCAACTTTTTTATCGATTGGTAACAGCTCATCAACCATTGATGCAATTAATGTACAATCCAGGCCTCCTGAGAATAATACTGATATGGACTCCCCCGGTGGGATAGTAACAATTCTTGATTTAACTGATTGTAATAATAATTGCTCAAACTCATCAACCATTAGGTTGCCTGAGATTTCTTTACTTAATGAATTATAAGGCATTGAGAAATCCTCTTCTTGACCCCATTTATGTTCTATAAGATTCCCAGTGTCTAAATCAAACTGATAAATAGTTCTACCCACTGCTTCTTTGAATTCTTCATCACCTAATGAAACACTGCTAATAATCAAATCTCCATCTTTTAATGAATATAACAAACTTCTTTTACCAATACAGTCTCTAGCAAACCATATACTTTTTTTGTCATAATATACAAATGCATATTCACCTCGAACCCATTTTAAAGTTTCAACAACTCCTCTTTTACTGATAGATTCTCCAAAATGTTTGGTATCATTTTCACTAAAATTATCATTATAGATTTCACCATTAAACTGTAATACTGTATCTTTTACAACATATGGTTGTTTTTCAAAAGGTAATCTTAGACTTAAAATACTACTGAAAAAGTTTAGATTATATTCAGCGTGTTTTGCATCATATTGTTCATTATAATCTGGTCCCCGTCGGATTATTAAAGGTTTCAACTTTTCGAATAAATTATCTAGATGATCCGTCTTGCTAGCTCTGAACAGAATTCCACACATCCTTATCCACAGAGTCTATTGAGTTATCTATATAGCTAGTGAAAATTTATTCACCACACAGCTAAAAATTTAAGCTCGCTTAAGCCATTGCAGTAAAAGAGTAGTGTAGTTTTTTGACAGCCTCCGATCCTCAGGCTTGCCGGAGTTAGTTAAAGTGGCTCGTGTGTTAATTACGTTTTAAATGATTCAATAATTATCATAAACAAAAAAAAAAAAAAAAAAATAATAATTGTCCCAAAATACTCAACACTCTTGGAAACATCCCGTTGAAGAGAGATACATCATTAATCATGGCTGATTCACCAGGTGTCATGGATGGGCTAGCTTCTATTACACCTGCACATACCACACAAGCTCTTTCTCAAGGTAATGAGCCTCCAAGTAGTAGCAATAATAACAAGAACAAACAACAAAATCCAAATATGCAAAGCTTATTAGATGAATTTGATCCATTAAGTATCAAAGAAAAAAGGGCAGATAAAGAAAAAATGGATAACTCAAACGAATCACATAAAGACGATACTAACGAAACTGATACTATTGCAAGTAACACTGAAACTCTCAAAGTAAATAATAATGAAGATAATGATTATGATAAACCACAGCCTATAGAAAAAGATGATAAGTATAAATTTAAAGAACAACATAATGAGAAACAAGCACAACCTGACTCGCCACAAGAACCAGAAGATAAACCATTCGATTTTAATAGATTTTTAACGCAGCTGAAACATCGAAGTGCTGATCCTATTGTTAGATATTTGAAGAGTTTTTTGCATGAGTTTTTAAAGAAACCTTGGAATACTAATGAACAGGTGAAAATAATTAATGATTTCAAACAATTTATTTGTGAGAAAATGTGTAAATGTGAACCATTCAAATCAATGGATGATAATGAATTTGATAATTCATTAGAAGGGATGGAAAAACTGATTATGAATCGATTATATTCTTATACTTTTTCACCAGAGATTCCAAACAACATTTTAAAATCTGATGATCATGAAGAAGATATAATTAGAGATCAAGTATTAGAAGAGAAAATGAACATTTGGAGGTGGATTGAAGGTAGGCATTTGGATATTGATGAACGATTTTTATCAAATGGTGAATCATTTGTTAAATTAGCAAGTGATGAGCTGACAAAAATTAATCATTATAGGGCTCCAAGAGATAAAATTATTTGTATTTTAAATTGTTGTAAAGTTATTTTTGGATTATTAAAACAAACTAATAGTGAGCAAAGTGCAGATGGGTTTTTACCCATTTTGATTTATGTTTTAATTAAAGCACAACCAGTCGAGTTGATTTCAAATGTTAATTATATTCAACGATTTAGAAACCCTGATAAATTAGGTGGCGAAGCAGGTTATTATTTATCCTCATTGATTGGAGCGATTAGTTTTGTTGAAACTTTAGATAGATCTCAGTTATCTATTACTGATGAAGAGTTTGATAAAAATGTTGAACATTCTGTGAAAAAATATAATAAACCTTTAAATAAAATTCGAGCTACAGATCAACCTCCAAATACACCACAAAGAATTCAAGAACAGCAATTATTAGATAGAAGTACTTCAACTTCTCCAACTCCAGCGAGTGGTATGAATGCAAGCCAAGTTTTGATGAGTTCTGCTGGATTGTTTTCATCTCCTCTGAAATCACTAGGTAAGATGTTTGAATCTGACAATTCTGAATCTGAATCTGAAACTGCTCACAATACAAATAACAACAGCAATGAGTCCAAACAAGATGAAGCAAGACGGCAAGGTATATCACCACAAGAATTAGCAGCAAGGCAAGCCAGTGCCGAAGAAGAAGAAGCACGAAGAATCCACGCAGCTGAATTCGAAAGTGTTTGTGATACTTTAGATCATATGTTTCCTGTGTTGGATAGAGATATTGTAGCTGATGTTCTGAGAGAAAAAGAGGGTCGAGTTGGTGCGGCTGTTGATGCATGTCTAGCATTAGTTGGTTCATAATCTATATATTATATTTTTTCCCCACAAAACCTATTTATCATTTATATAATTTCATAATAATTAACTAGTAATAATTTTTTTTTATATATATATATTATTATCAATCAGTCTCCCCCCTCAATTTTAAATCAACAACAATGTTGGAAAGTTTGGATAATATTTTGGAATATGTTGAGAGATGTAAACTATTAGGATCATTCAAAGACTATTTATCATTGCCTGAGTTGGAGAACACAAATGAGGATACAGATTTGATAACTTATTACAATTTTGATGAAAAGTTACAAATTAACCGCCAGGTAGGTATGAAGTATGTTGAATTATTCAAAGCATCCATATCGGATTCAAATAAAATAATGATGATGAAATTTCAAAAAACTTATGATAATCTATTGGAATTAAGGATTGATAGTAACTTGAATCATATCAATTTTTTACCTGATATCGATGAGGAAGATGGGTTAGTTATTAATGACGATATCTTAAAGGAGAAAATGCTAATATCACGACAGGTAGCTCATAATTTTAAATCAATTGTTCAGATAGAAAATGATGACGATACGTATACCCAACCAGTTAAATATTCAAGACTTAAATTGCACTCCAAATTAGATTCAAAAAGTGACGAAAAGGTTAATATATTAGAAGATCTATCGATTGGTGGTGAGAGTGTAACTGATTTAACTGAAGAATCTACAGCTGGCGTACTCGGCCAAGCGCTTAAAGCGAATTCAAGTATTTTAAATGAAAATTTATCAAAATTATCCAGATATTATATCAAAACACCTGAACTATCTACACCTGAATCCCCAATTAAGGAAGAACTGCCACCTAACTGGGATCTTGGTCTTCCATTGCAGTATAGTTTGAATTGGGCTCCAATCAAACATGGATTTATATGGGATGAAACGGAGCAACTATCACTACAATCGAACAATAAAAAAATAATACAACTAGATGAAGAAGATAAAGAAATCCAAGATTACAATAAAATCACGAAAATCAAAGCTAATAATCATGAAAAAGATATATTATCATGGGATAAAAGTTACACTAGCAATGTTAATGAAACTTTTGGTAGTACAATCAAAACAAAGCTAGAATCTATGATTGAAAATACTCCATTAAAAGGATCTAAATCCTGCAACAACAGCAACGAACTACTGAACACAAATAGTATAACTATGCCAGAAATATTAAAATTCTCGCCATTTTTTCAAGATCAAATAATACCAGAACCAATAGGAGATATTGAAAACCATACCTGTCAAACAGTTGTTGATGATACTAACAATACAAGTATACAATCTGGCTGCACTTCACCACAAAGTCAATTAGTTAACATAGATGATAAGTTCAAACCACTTCCTGATATGACTGATGTTGCTATTGTTATAAACACCTCTTCAAATATAGCAACAAAGTTGATACCAAAGTTATTGATCACAAATTTGCATATTGTTGAACAAGAATTGGGTGATAATGAACCAGATCTTTACTTGTCATTTACTAATGGTATTAAAATTGTAATGGCTAGTCGTGCCACTCAAAAGACCATATCTGGTGAAAATATTGTACAGAGACAAGTTGAAAACCAAACTGCTAAACTAAGTCAGTTAGTAGTTTTAATAATCAAAGATATTCAATTACCAAATGATTTTGTTCTAACTACTAATGAAAAAGTTGAAATTAAACATGTTCAAAAATCACAATTAGAATATGAAGTCTGTCAATTCACCAAACAATACAGCGGATTATTACCAACTGAAATACCATCAATTTTAAATGACCCAAATGTACAAGCACTAACCAATCAACTACCACAACTTAATGCACTAAACAGTAGTTTTATCCTATCAGAAGTTACTATTGATGGATTCATTTCATTAACAGATGATCAAAGATTTGAATTATACACCAACATTATTCCATCCTCATGTTTACTAATAATTAACAATATCATTAAAAAAATTCATTATCAAACCCCACCGCAGTAGAATCACTAACACTTCGGCTTTTAGTTTTATATTTTTCTACATATTGTTCATATGCATGTTCTATATTACATTGCCAAGTAGTTTTAATAGCATGTTTAAATAGGGGTTTCACAGTTAACAGCCCTGTAGCATACCAATTTCTATTCTCCCATGTTAAAACCATCATAGTTTCTAAATCAACCAATCTGCCATCATCTGGATCTTTTAATTGATAACTTGTTGTTCTAGTAATACAGTTAAAACTTTTAGGACCACCACAAAAAAATAAAGCATAATCATCTGAATTGTCCACTTTAATATTTAACCGTTGTGTAGCATTTGCATTTGTCATTATCAAACTTTTACTATAATAATCAAACCAACAATCTGGAATAAAACTTGGTGTTAAAAATACAGGAATATTGTAACCAGTCGTTTCAAATACTTGTTTTCCATGAGTACTCAACAAAACTTGCAAAAAATCTGGATTATGTTTATGTGAATGAAATGCAGCATCTAAATCGTGTTTTAATCTAGAGACATTGGGGTGTGGAGGTAAAACCATTATCGTTGATAAATTATTGGCCCAAGTTAATAAAAAAAAAAAAAATTTAGTATAGTCGAATAACAGTTAAAAAAAGATGCAAATAAATATTTTTCTTTTAAATTATAAATAAATAAATAAGAATAGAAATATTGAATGAGAAAATAAGAAATGAATGAATGCTACTATTCAATCATTTTTAAATTCAAAATGGGGTTATATAATCAGCCACTTTTTGTTTCAACCCTCAAAATCAAAGGGATAAAAACAAAAAATCACGTATTACATACTCTAGAAAAAAATAATTTTTTTTTTAGCATGGATGTAGCATGTGTGATTAGTGTGTTATGAGGTTGAAGCAATTAGACAAACCTTCCGTGACCGATACCTGTTCGAGTATGTAATGCAGAAAAGGCACTACCTGGGCGTTTGACATGTCGAATTTCTTGATTAGTATTGTTAGGTGGACTACCACTACCACTACTACTGTTGTTATTGTTATTATTATTATTATTATTATTAGTAGGATGCAATGTAGATTTTCGCGTTGATGTGGTGGTATTGGTATTAATAGTGCCATGTCGTGCCACTGTAGGGGAACCTTCTATCGGATCTAAACCAAACTTTGTTTGTGGGGGTTTTCGTAATGAATATAATTGTTCCGCCTTATGGGTATTTACCGTTAATGGAGGGGAGCTTTTTTCATTCAAAATAGTTTTTTCATTTAATGCTTTATCAATAAACATTAATGATGAATTTCTTCTTGATGATATAGGTAAATTTGATGGGCTGCTTGTTGACCGGCTAACTGGTGAGTTTGTTCTACTTGATAATGTTGATGGTGGTGATCTTGAAGGGGTCACGGGTTTTGGTAAACTAGATTTAAAATTGGCAACTCGATATTCTAAATTCCGCATTTGATCTAACATACCATGAATCTTTCTTAGCGATTTTGATGAAGCCATTCGTGGCATATTACTATTATTATTTGTTGTTGAATCTGATGTTGCTGTAATAGCACTCATTGCAGCACTTGGATCACTTGTAATTCTAAATTTTCTAGTTCTAATAATCGCAGCTGTTGGTGATGCATCAACATTAACAACTTGATCTTTCATTTCTTCTTGTTCTCTTTCTAATTGTTTAATTTTATTGTTAGCAATCGATAATTCTTCTTTGGTATCTCTTAATTCATCTTTAGTACGTTGTAATTCGATTTGAATATCTTCTTTATTTAAAACTTCACTCTCTAATAAGGCAATATCTTCTAAACATTTATAATATTTGGTTTGCATATCATCTAATGATGATTTTTGGATTCTCTCATGTCGTTCCATATCATCATTTGTCATTTCGATTTCCGTTAACCTTGATGTTGCTTGATTATGAGCATTTTGTAAAGTAGCTATTTGTTTCTGTAATCCTGCTTGTGTTGCTGCAAATTCTTTATTTAATTCTAGATGCTTGGTTTTCCATTCTTGTACTTGTAAAGTTAGATCGTTAATCTGATCTTGTAACTCAGAATGTCGTAACTCACTTTCTTCCAACTCCAATTCTAATTCTTTTTCTAATTCTCTTGAACTTGCTTGAAACTCTGCTAATTCAGATTCTAGCTGTGCTATCTGTTCCTTTGCCTGTTTATACCCTTCATTCATTATTCATTCTCTATACTATTTTGATATTTTGTCTGTAAAATTGTATGTAAAAATTGCCGGGGTCAAAAATAAATATTTACTTGCAAAACTTAAGTCACAAAAGAAACCACACAAACATAAAAAAAAAAATTAATAATAATAATAATAATAAGATACGGAACAAAAAAATTGGGACCACAAAACTCAGGGCCGGCCGTCAAACAAAACACCGCTTCTCCGTTCAACAATCGGGGCTCCTAATTCAGAGGAAAAAAGTCAAAAGAAAAAAAAAAAAAAAAAAAAAAGACGTGTTCAATCATGCTGGATCTATATTTTTTTTCGCGCTCGCCGCCCTGAAAGCTTGGAAAGTTTCCCAACCTTCAAAATATTCTAGACAACACATCACTCACTTTTTTGATTTTAGATTTTGTTGAAATTTCACCATCATAAAAATTCACTACACGCTTTTTCATCGAAAGAATTAAAAATAATAGACAATGGTTGTTTTAGCAGCAAGTATTTGCACCAGAGGTGGGAAAGCAGTTTTATCAAGACAATTTAGAGATATTCACAAAGATAAAGTGGCTACTTTGTTAGCTAATTTCCCTAAATTGACACAATCAGGAACTCAACATACTACTGTTGAGGATGATAATTGTCGATATGTTTACCAACCATTAGAAGAATTATACGTTGTTTTAATTACAAACCGACAATCCAATATTTTACAAGACATTGAAACTCTACGTTTATTAACACAAATTGTTTCTTCAATTACACGAAATGTTGACGAACGAGAAGTTTTACATAATGCGTTTGAAATTTTAAGTGCATTCGATGAAGTAGTCACATTAGGTTATAGAGAAAATCTAAGTCTTTCACAAGTTAAAACATTCTTGGAAATGGAGTCACATGAAGAAAAAATTCAAGAAATTATTGAAAGAAATAAAGAATTGGAAGCTGCCGAAGAAAGAAAAAGAAAGGCCAAACAATTGGAAATGGCAAGAAGAGAAGCTCAAAGACGTGGTGCAAGTGAATTGGGTAGTAGTAATATGGGTGGTTATAGCTCAAGAAGCTATACTCCACCTGTTCATCAACCAGCTCCTGCACCTATTCAACAACAAGCACCAACCCCTCCAGAATTTTCAAGACCTAAAAATTTGGTACCAAAAGGTAAAGGTCTATCACTAGGTAGTAAAAAGAAGGGTGGTTTCAATCAATTGAGAGAATCAGTTGAAGCTGCTCCATTAATGCAAACAGAAGAAGCATTAGCACGTGCATCACAAGCTGCATATTCATCATCATCTCCACAACCAACATATAATGAACCAGAGCCGGTTGAAGAAGAAGAATTGAATCAAGGTATTAAAATTGATGCAGATGAACAATTGGCAGTTAAATTATCAAAAGATGGTACAATCATTTCATCAGAAGTTAAAGGTTCACTATCATTAAAAATTGGTGATTCAAATTTAACTAGAATTAGATTATTAACTCAAGCAACTGGCCCACAAAACCAATATAAAACACATCCAAATGTTGATAAGCAAGCATTCCAATCTACTAAAGTTATTGGATTAAAAGAACAAAATAGACAATTCCCAGGTAATAATCAAAATGTTGGTGTTTTGAGATGGAAAATGTCAACTTCAGATGATGATAAATATGTGCCATTATTATTTTCAATTTGGTTTTCAAAACAAGGTAATAATTTTTATGATGTTACAGTTGAAGTTGAATATAATACTAACTGTATAATGCAAGAACCTATCAGAGATGTTATTGTAAGAATTCCATTACCTCATGGTAATTGTCATGTCAATGATCCAGCACAAAATTGGGAACAATATGATGACCATTTAATTTGGGTCATTCCAGAGATTCACCCAGATGGTAATAATGAAAGTTCATTCCAATTCAATGCAGAAGCTTATGAAGAAGATGAATTATTACCTATTAAAGTTAGATATGCTATTGAAGATTCATTAGCTACTCTGGGTGAAATCGATGTTCAAGATGTGGTTACTGCAAATGAAGCTCAAGAATCAGTTGCTTTTGATAAGAAGATTAAGGTTGTTTGTGAGCATACTATTTTGGCTGATTAGCGCCTTTTATGTAGAAAGTAAGAAGAGGTTGCAGTATATACAGTTTGATTTAGTAGCGGCATTTTTATTTTATTTACTAATATTAATTAATGAATTAATTGTTTTTTTTTTTTTTTCCTCCCTCTTATACATATAAATAATGGTCATCAGAAACTTGAAAGAACGTTGACAATTGTTCTTTCACAAGACCAGCTGTTTCTCAATTGTTAAATGCTCTAATGGACCTAAATATGGGTTAGTAATTGGTTAATCATTCACCATGATCGGATGCTCACCATGATATCTGATGTATGATAGAAATAATCTAAAACTAGTCACTTGTATAAGTTCTGTGTATTCTTCCTATAGTTCTAATGTCCTTAATAAATGTAATAATAACTAATGAATAAAGATTCAACTAACTAACTATTCTACCAGGTAGTTGAATATACTGGAAGGTTAATTAATTACAACCTCTGAGAAACCCATGTACTTCAATTAGTTGAATAAATTTTGCTTATATAGGACACAAAGTTACATGGATATGTGTTATAATAATTGAACTGTGAAATGAAAGAAAAAAAATTTAGAAAAAAGCGCGCGTACATGCATAATCAACAGTTCGATTGTGCGTAAGAGATGCTATACGTTGAGCACTGTGATTAAATTACTCCAGTTTTTCGACCTAAATACAAATAGACTACCGGATGAAAATCGATCTATTTGTCTATAAAGCTATAAATATTAGCGAAATTTATTTATCGCCAGAAGTACAGCTCGCGTCTTGAATTCGCGTACCATGTTTCAGAGCATCTATCAATCTAACTAGTGCTTTAGGTTCGACTAGTTGATATTACATGCAACAATATGATTCGATATGTATGTCTGGTACCCACTATATATTAGATATAGACTTTGGTACGTTAACAATTGATTAGACATACCTTCATTTTACAATAAAAACAGTGAATCTTAAGTTATACATATTTAGTTATAACATATTGTAGTAATCGTAGCAACTTGATCGCGTCTTTTACGTGCGCCATGTTTTCAGTAAACCTTGAAGCTATTAAAAAAGTATAAACCCTACTATAATCACAATAATCTAGTCAACTTCTGTATATACTATGAAGTACACTTGCTGGAAAATTCCATATAAAACTCGGAAATACAAACGGGCCATTACTCCTAGGAGAGTAGTGTTTTTATGCTTGGAATACATGTAGGAATGGTGAGGAATTTCGGATTGCTTTAATTAACGATTTACTCTAATTTTCACTCAAAAACCAAATGCTTGTGGTTACCAATGGTAATATACTAAAAACTTGCTATAGCTGATTCGATGTATAAATATATACTACCTGGCATATTAGGCAAGTTTAATTATGAATGTGCGCTATAATACATGACTAATAATTGAAATTAGTAAACCTGTTAAAAGTAAATAAAAACTATCGATTATTGAGATCTCTTTGAGTCTCTGATATCCGCTAATTTATCCTGGAAATTAAAGCAAATACTCAATCAGTCAAACCGGGTGTAGAATCAATGTCTATTACAATAAAGGGAGGCCGTAAGGATAGATCAAACATTTTGCTTATAAACCCATGCATTAATTTAGTAATTTGAAAATTATCAATTAACATGCATGGCCATGGTTTAAGCACTCAGGGGTTTCTTAGTACCGTGGCAAGGCAAGTTCTAATTAATGCTAGCAGGCACTTTTCGATATTAATAACAGCTCAAGATATTTGAAACATAGTGTTGATTCAATATTACACCGCACGTGTACAAGTTTGTTGAACAACGTATTGCAATGGACAAATTTTGTTTTATAAAACGACACCGGTATACGGCCCAGCAAACGCAAGAATAACACCGCTCAATTAGTGTTCTACAGTACACTCGCGTTTTACGCCTTTACTCACTTAGCATGGCATCCATGGATGAACAACTCTGCTGGTAATTACCCATATATCCTCGGCAGTATTTACAACTAGAACTAGCACTAAAGCTCCACATTGCCCGTTACTGCCAGAAATTTGATACTGCTACTTGAGAGCTCAAAAAAACAATCTCAACTAATTGAATTCAATTAATGCATGTAATCACATGGAACTGATCGATATGGATGTTAATGTTTGTTTAGGATTTTATTCCCGCAATTTAATTAGGAAATTTGCAATCATGAGATATTTTTGCTACCTACAACTGTGACACAGAATCGTAAATTTTATAAGCACAATATAAGTTGTAGAATCCACTTTTGATGATGAATCGATTGATCTATCATAGATGCTGAAACCCACAAATACACCCATCCCTACTTGTATATCAGATTATTGAAAACTACAAGTTGTAACACGATCATTTAAGTTTCTCTTCTAATAAGAGCTCAGGTTGATATTTCCAGTGTACAATAATTTACTGAAATTTTATTACAGAAACGATAGACATTACTGAAATTTATTATGGCATCAGATATATCTAAAATTTCTAGTAAGAATGATTTGAAATTATATAATTAAACATTGATCCAATTAACTGATCATCCTTCAAAAGATCTACACTTTTTTGTAAACTTCTTGTACACTTAAGTAAGTGAAAATCATAACAGTTACAATAATTATGGTAATAGTATATTTATGGATACATCCATAATAAAGATCGATCGATCAAATTATTCCATCCATCTAAGAGATCGATCGTCCTTTGTTCTTCATCCCAGTTGCGCGATTTTCTATTGTTGAAGCATTATACTATATATAGGTATCCCAACGTACAAATGCACCGAATCTTAAGTGATCTGCGTTGCATGAATCAATTGTAATATTGATTCTGATTAACTTTTAATCGTTCTTTTTTTTTTTTTTATTTTTTTTTTGGAATGTTTAAAAAAGGTTGCATCCTCTACAAATACTGTAAATACTTAAGCTAGTCTACTTGAACTATTTTTTTAATTTGTTCTATTTTTTGTATTACCACTACTATTATAAGCAGTATACCACTTTTTGTTCTCGAAGTAATTACTTCTAACTATATTTTTGCTAGAATGGTAATAAACGTAGTTTAGCTTAGAGCCTACTGGATTTTAAAAATATCACAGAGAGAGACCGGTATGGAACATCGTTTTTTGTGAAAGGATACTCTATGTGATATACAAATTCATAGCTCCTTATATCGATTTTCTAGTCTATAAGGCTAAGATACCCTAAGCTGGGTTATCGGCAATGAATAAAAGCGATATCGTATACAAATGAGGTACAAAATAAAAAGCTAGGGAATAGCCGATATCATGTTTTAGAATTCATGGGCCATATGGCTCACACATTATAAGCTGAGATATATCAGACTATGAGTGATTTATTCTGTGAGTTTTTTGATAATTATAAGGATAAGTTACTCCTGGTGAAGCACATTCTGCCCGGGTGAGCCCCACTATATATATAGGGGGTACCAAATATAATTCATTGTTTTCAAATTTAATAAACTACCCAATAAAACCATATACATGTATAATACTAACTATATTTAGATTCTAGTTTAACTGGATGTTAATAATTAAAAATCTTTGACGTTCACATTTATATACATAATACAGATATTAATTACATATATGTAAATCATTGCTTTATTATATATAGCGGTTAAATATAAAACTTTGACGGTTTTATATTTAAAATCTGAGTCATTTGAGTAAATTATTGATGTTACTGTTTTATAGGGATAACTATATATATAATATGTATATATTATATCTATTTCTGTATTATTCACCTTAATTAACATCCACAGGTATTTATATTTTCTGTAATCACTAAGCTATGAGCTTGAATAATGAACTATAAATCTAATTATGACTTCTTATTAATTGATATTTGCTACACTATCAAATTGTAGACACAGATTCATGACCAGGATGCTGGTGATACACTGTGGCAAAAAAAGAGGGTCAAACTACTTTTCTTATGAACCTGTAAGATGTTCTAAGATCTCAATAGATCTTTAAGGGTTTTAATATTAGGACAAAATATATGAAATCCTAAAACTTTTGTTCTTTACCATTCTTGTAATTATTTTTTTTATTTATTAATGTGGGGCTTGTATTACCAAGCCAAATATTTGAAGGTCTGCGTACTAGTTATAGAGTTACAGATTTAAATTCACGATGTTAAGAAAGCTTTTTCCGAATTTTTCGAGGCTACAGATCTCGATCGAGCGATTGTAAATTTTCAACATTGATCCATAAAGATAAACAAATTTGATGCTAACCCAATAATACACGTTTAGATAAGCATGATTGTATTCAACCTTCCAAGCAATTGGGATGAAGAGTAAAAATCATCGATGATTTAAGGTTTAAATTTGGATAAAAGTTGCATCAGCTTATGAGTTAGCGGGTCGATGCTTGCAGCTCAGACTTAATATATTTTTGCATGCATCAAAAAGTACTCCTACCATTGTAGTTTTCAGTGCAAACTTTGTAAAAGTACCCTTAGTAACATATTCACATTCATAGAATTAATATATGTAAGATTCATTCCAAAGTCTTTCTTTAAGATGTATTTGGCAATAAATTTAGCCTAAATATAGCGTTTAGAGCCTTTTTAAGCTGAGACATTGCATTACCTGGGATGCAATAAAATGTGTGCTTCTTTCTTCTTACCTACAATATGTGATTGATAAACTATAGCGCATTGGGTTTATCGGAAATAAACCATCATATTAGCCGTCTATAAGTTCTTAACATGTGATTTGTACGAATTATGTAAGATTTTAAACGAGCCTATTTCACTTATCTCTATTAATTCCACATGTTTAAATTTCAACTCACTCCTAATGAACTTTTCAATTCATATTTATGATCTTTTGTAGTCAGTCAGATAGCTGATGAATCTATTATAGTTTACAAAAGACAGTGGTCTAGTAGTAAATGAGCCAATATATCAGTTGTTAACGTTCAACGTTTAGCTTTAGACGCCATAAGTTTCATAAAATCATTATACCCGGTAATTAGCTATACTGTAGTTGTGGATCCGGATATCGACATATTGCAATTGATTGATCAGCTGTTGGGATCATTATTGAATTATTTTTTTTATCTGTTTAGGTGCACATAGCATTTGCTTATCATCTATTAATTTCATCTCGAGTTGTCGCTTGATCAATACCAATACCAAAATTTGGGTGCCTCAAGGATCATATGTCTCGACTAGCTCCAATTAATACCCTAAAGTTGAACGGTTGAACAAGTTTTAAAGAAAATATGGTTTTATATGTTCTAGATGCCAATAAACTTTCGAAATTTGCTCACAATAGTTACACTGCTAGCCAATCACAGTGGTAATAGACAAGAGTATACATATATATATCAAAAAAGTATAAAACTCAATTGGTAGCCGTTAAAATTTTCTTAATCATTAATTCAGTATCCATCCTCTTGGGTGATTCAGCTTTTTCTCATCCATCGATCATCCAAATGCCTTCTCTAATCTACTATTTTATAACCATTCGGTCCGAAAAGAGACTGATTTTTGGCCTTTAATGTAGATGATGGAAGTATTGACACAAAATTTAGGCGGGATTTAATGCATGATGACCTTTGCAATTGTTGAGAGAATGGATGGGTGTATCTACAAAATATATAGATGAACCCAACATATTCATGGATGGGTATTTATAAGATTGATGAACTGAAGCACCAATCCAGGCGGATTAAAGAGTTTTAAGTTGAATTTATTCTGCTTGAGTACCTCTTCTAAAATTTAATTAAAGTAATTTTTTCAAGTACGCATTTTAGAGGAAAATATATATGCAATGAAAATGAGTTCAGAGTTTGCCAAAAAAAAAAAAAAAAAAACCAATGCAGATTAATTAATACCTATCTTGAAATTCATATGTGCAATATATCCATGAGCTTGATATATTGAATTGCAAGCTATATATACAACGGTGTCTATAGAAGGAACAAAAATACTTTTTTCAAAGGCTCAAAAATATACATATATCCGGATGTAACATATTTTTCCATGATTTGTTCCAGCTGTTCAATGACACTCACATTTATCCATGCATGGTGCAGTATACAATTAATTTAAAAAAAAAGTTTTTTTCAAAAAAATCCACTTACTACATATGTTATTACATTATCAATTGTAGTATACAGTCTGGTAAAAACAAGTTTTATGATTCTCTAAGCTTCTCATTTAAATCCCTCAATCTTGATTCCTTATAATTATATCTAGCTATATATTGAGAATGCGGCCAGGTCCGATTTTGTTTATATCCACAATAGCTACAATTTGTAAAATTTTATTGTCTCAAATTGTAAGACATTAAAACGCAGAATTTTTCCCATGAATATAATTGATCCTACACCTTTAATGAAAAAATTCACAATATATATTGTTCTACGTTGAAAAACGCGGTTGAGACATAATTGCTATAGTATACCAAGACCATTTCAAATAAGCTCTCTCATTATGGCTTCACAAACCATGGCAGTTGTTATTATTAATTTAAACTCCAAGCGATCTCAGAGGTACATCTCAATTATTTACAAATTTGAATGCAATTACTTTAAAATAAAGCAATCTTTCTACATGAAAAGGTTATAACTATCATGGTACGTTGGTATTCACTGACACTATGCTGCAGCAATTACTTATAATAAATAAAAATGAATGTAATAATCCATGTTTGACCTTTAATTTTATCCATCCATGGACGATCATATTAAGGGCTTCCTATATATATATCCATAGTAAACATTTGGACCCCCCACCCATTTAAATGCCCTAGGATTCTTATAATTAAGGCGGTGCCAACTGTTACATATATCCACGAATGGATATCGATCGATTTTATAAATGTTGTCGCATGCATGCAAGTCTTGCAGATGAACTAAAAAAAAAAAAATATCAATAATAATTTATCAATTAAGGATAAAATTTGGCTCAGGTGATTATTATTACAATTCGGGGTACTTATAAGATTCGTTATAGTAATTACCATTGCAATAAGTTGGCAACTGAGAGTCAACATGTAAAACATTTTTTTTTTATATCGTAAATACTATATATTTTTATACTGGATAATGGATGGATAAAGTTTTGCCATATTAATTGTAAGATTGATGAGATCTAACAACATCAATAGCATTACACAATTGCTAAATTATATATATAGCATGATATACATGTATAATCGTCTGATCAGCTCGAGTAACATGCAAATATAATAAAATAGAAAAACAATTTTCAGGAACATGGATGAACGTGGCATTCGAATGTCTCAATACTATCCCTGCCATGCCATGGCAATGAATACTATATATATATGTATGGATAGACTATATATTGGTTTTAAGTATATATAATATCCTATAGCTATATATACATAGAGGCACACTACCCTTTGAATAATTCATATTTATATATATGATGATTGTTATGCAGATCTCAACAGTTTTTATTAATTACAAATAATACCATGGCACGGAGCGATTGTTTACTAACCAAATATACTATACATACATACATGGATGTATGTATATCCATCCCAGATTGTAGATATTTACCATCGTTACGTGCAGTCGTTGGTCCTCTTTGACCGTTTTACAGATTTTAACATTACTCCCTGAATATACGATTTAAGCAGGTATACGGCGAACACTTTTAGGCTTACAAGCATGGCGACCTGCTATATCCTGTAACCACCTCAAGCACGGTATCCATATAGTATGTAGAGTTACACACGATTTAATTCATTGAATTTCAAATATATCTCATAGAATGCTTGCAATGGAGATACAGTGACATATTACCGGTATGATTTGTCTAAGAGATATTCAGTATAATTTTACGCTTATAGGTGGTCGGAACGATATCTTAGAATAGCTCGTCACCATATACATAAGCCATATCATATGTTATGAATATCTGATATAAAACCGGCCGTGGATAAAAAGAGTCTGTGATTAGGTACCAATATATGCAGTGATTCTCGTTGGGTAATTTTCCACCACTTTAAATAATTTTATCTGTAGTTTGAAAAATAAATTACATTGTTTTCATTGTTCGGCTGCATATAATTTTATCGCCTGCATTTAAAAAACTAAACCCTCGTCACAACGAAATCATGGTTTGAATCGGCATTCTTTTTAGTATTGGTTAATAATAATTAAGGTAGGGGTATGCGTATACTTCTATAGTATACCCAAATTATATATGGTATACTATATATATATATCCATATAGTGGACGTGTCATTGAATTTTAAAACTTAATTACCAGTATCTAATTTATAGTTTATGGGTGGGATATGTGCTTGTACAGTTGTGGATCTAATGTATTTTGCAAGCCCCTAAAGGTAAGTTTAGAAGTTTTAAACTTATATAAAACATTGTTATTATATAGCTGGAAAGGCTCCAAATAACAAGCGAAATCATTTAGAAAAATGGACTTGGAAAATTTATAATAGATGAAATGTATCATCAAACTTTTATAAACTAATCTACAGGATCAGAATTTTTTAAGCTCTGATCGATGAGTGTAAACGGCCCACAATAGAATAATTAGAATGCCAAAGAACTTGTTCATCTAATGGAATAGCTTTATTTTTTTAAGGGCTTGCCAAGTGTCCCTTCTGCAAAACTTTTAACGAATTCTTTAGATCTATTAAGAGACTAAATTGAAGGTTCTTTTGCGATTGCAAAAAAACACACCTTGATCAGGACTTTAGCTTATAATTATTTCAAAAATTGGGTAGATCGATATATATGGATATAGGATAGTCAAAATATTATATCTACCTGAAACATATATATAAAATACAATATGGTTCACGATGGATTTAATTCACACTATTACCTGTACATTTGTAATTTTTTTATCCATATATATATGTATACAGCTAGCAGCTGCAGTGCACATGAGAATCCTATAGTCTTATATGGTATACTGTATAGTAAATTTCAACAAAATTTCTTCCTCGTAGTCAATGACAAATAATCCAGATCTGCCAGCTGGTGGATAAAATTCTGCACGAGTTCTTAAGTTATTGAATTCAAAAATTTTGTTTGTATCCCAAAATAAATATAAATTTTCTGGTTTCTACTTCTCCATGGTGAGGTCAGCCAGCCTTCAATTTCGCTACAGCTACCCTGCTCATATATATGGCAGCTATATATATATCCATCATGAATCCATGCAGCCGTGGTTAAATGGCTTCAGTTTAGTTCGAGTCTAAGGCTGCCTCATGCGTTACTGTATCCCATGGACCTGAGGGATGTTTGAAACTTGACAGTACATTATTCGGATACCATATGTGCACGTACCAATATATACCATGGCAGTATACTGCCATCCATGCATGGTATATATATATATATATATATTAAAGCCTTCATGGATGATGCATGGACTAATGCGCCATGCAGGTATGTTCAACGTGCGTGCATATTTTTATATGTACCGTGGTATCTTTAGATGCATGCAGCTTTCATGGAGCTTGAGTGATATTGTTAAAATTAATTTTGGTGCTATATATCTGGATGTATACACAATATCATTGCAATAATGATATATAGTAATTAACAGTTTAAAGCAATCCGAATTTGGCCAAATTCCTGCAGCCATGGATATCCGCAGACTGCAGTATACTCAATTGATCAATTTCAATATTGTACCATGGCAGCTGTGGTAACTTTAAGCTAGCTGCTTTCATATATATATACCACACGTGCGCTAAGCTTTTAATGCACAGCTAATACAATATGCATTTGAGCGCATTTTTTTGTGCATCTGACTTTTAAAATTGTTTCACTCTATATGCAACCTATAATAAAATGTATCAATTTAACTCAATTGAGATTTAAGGATTTATATCCTGTATTAATAATTTTATTACTGAGGATTATCAATCCATATTACATGTACATCGTAATTCAGCGTTGATTTCCACGCTTGTAGTTTTAAATTGATCATGAAAGAATGTCACGACAAAAAAAAAAAAGAAAAAATTATCAATCCGTAATTTGCGGATTTCATTAATTGATCACAGTTTTCTACAGTTACGTACCCGGCATCACTATGTTTTTATTCATACAATTGAGTTAGGTCTTGAAAAATTCTGAAACGTAATCTGATACTGCACGTCCAAGGTATTATTTCATTTTCATGATTTTAAAAAAGATAACAATTGATCATTAAGCTCCTATTACTCTAGCATCAAAATCCGTAGGTAAGCATCGATCCAATTTGTATCGATCTGTGATGTAACTTAGCTATGGCGTTATTACAGTAATAATACTAATTATCATAACAATTGACGCCAATTTATAATAATGTATGAACAAACCACACGTGGTGCAAATTCTACTTATTTTCCCTGGTAACTTATGAACTTTCTATGGCCCAGTGTCAGTTCGAACATATATATATTATAATGGTATCATGAAGCAGCTTTCCGGCCTACCTGCTGAAAACCGGCATGCAAGGCTAATATAACAAGGATAGGCTCGAGATCTAATTAAGGCAAGCTAGCTAGAGTTAATTTTCTAAAATTATCTTGTGCACTTAAAGGTCCATCGATCTAAATAATTCTACTATAGATATATAACGGTATAAATTTTGAAATGTAATTCTTAATTGTTGTAAAAACTTAAGGTCGAGTATCTTCCATATATCTATAACACATACTTTAGTGAGCTTTTTCAAAACATGGAAGGTGCAATAAATATTGTATAAACATCAACCAGGTATTACCTATAGACTTCGTACCTATAGCATTACCAAATTGGTGAAGACCTAAACAATTGTAGATCTTTAAATAAAATTTTGGGCCAGTACGATAATATTGCCAATAGATCGATCTATAATTACATGTGTAAATTCGACCCTGGACAATAAACCGTTGAAAAAGACGTTAGCGCCTTAATCTTCGGTATATCAGATTTAAGCTTACTTTTAGGCTGTAATAATTGTACCATGAACGTCGTTGGAGCTTTTGGTGTCATGGATCTCCGAGACATTCCAGGTGCTCCCCGGACCGACTCCGGGTTTTCAAAGGTACCGATATATCAAGTTACCACATCGAAAATCGTTGTAGCAATGATCCATAAACAATAATGTAAGATCCCAAGGGAGAAAAAATAGAAAATAAATAAAAAAGCATGATAATGGTATAAAATTCGATGGATACAGAATAATGATATTCTATTTCTCTAAATTAATCAAATAGTCATTGACAAGCTCAAGTCTTACAAAACCAAGAATAATAAAAAAACAATCATTTAATATAAATCAGCAATAGTCTTATAACATTGAATTAATTAATACAACAAGAAAACAATATGAACAAATAAATAAAAATAAATAATTCTCTATAAATAAGATAAACAAAACTGTACAAAGTTTTAAAAAATAAATTTGGTTCCATTTAAAGCAATCATAAATTCACATTTCAAATCTTTCTGCTTGGCATGATCATTTAACTGATCAAAGATCGACTTGTGCGGCTCTTCTTGGAGTTGCTGTGGCGTATTATTATCAGTACTCACATCATCTCTTGACTTTACATGTGTGATTAGGATTTTTAAATTAGATAAATCATTGTTTGATTTCCTACTTAAAAATTTCAATTCTTCAGTTAAATAGTGAGGAGTCATATGACCATATAAAGGAGGCTCTTTTGAATTTCCATATGAACATTCAATTACTATTGAAACATAATCATCAATATCATTTGCAATTTGTTGCCATAAGTTCTTCAAATCATCATTACCAGCAAAACAATCTGATTCAACATCACCAAAAACCAGCATTTTTTTCTTGGTTTTTGAATTTCTAACTATAAAACAAGTTGAAGGACATTTTGGTCCATGAGAGATTTTGATAGCATAAGTATCTAGCTGTTCAGCCACTTGTTCAACCCAGTTATGTTCATTCATTTTTTCCAAATCAATACCTCTATGATCCAAATCTGGCCAAATAACACCATTAAAAACATGATCTTTCAAAGCATCTATTGTTGCTGGTAAGCCTAATATTTTCTTAGAAAACCCTTGAGTAATTGATAATGCTACGAATCCGGCACTGTTAACCACTAGCCCCATAATATGATCCATATGAGGATGAGTTATACAAACTGTTTTGATAAGTCGTTCTAAGATATACCATTCATTCTGATCTGGTTTTAATTTGAAGTTTTTTATACAGTTTGAAATTCCTGATAATAATGTCCCTGCGTCTATAGCAAGAAGTGTTTGTTCACTATCCCAGGAGCTTTTAGTAGATTTTACTAAGTAAGCACTCAGAAGCTCATCTCTTGGACCTCCAGCAGATCCTAAAACAAAAAATTCGAAACTCATTTTTTTAAAAAAAAACTGCAGATAGTGTTTTTATTATTTTGTGATATGTTATTAGAATGGTTGTAATGAGTGAGGGAAAAGTGGAGTGAAAGAAAACAAAAAGACAAAAAAAAAAATAAAAAACAACGCAAAGTTAATAAATAACGTTTATCTTGCCACTGCTTAAAGAGACAAAAACTTTATCAAGCGGTGCGCATAACTAAGACAACTTCAAAATAAAAAAAAATACACAATACGAGTTGTTCTATAGTAACATTCTACATCAACAAAAAAATCAGATCCATCAGAATCTGGGGAGTTTTCTGTATATATATATATATTTTTTTTTTTTTTTTTTGAATTCAATTAAATATTTAAAAATGAATAATATATAAATTAGACTTTTTGAGTACCATAACCAGTGATACTTGAAGCAAACTTCCAACTCATGTTTTCACATTTAACATCAGTTTCAATTTCAACACCTTCACTAGTAACAGTAGCAACAGAATACTTATCTAAACTTCTAGCATCTCGATAAAATAACACCTTCATACATTTATCAATTAATTCTCTTGCTTGTTGTTGATTAATTTTAGCAGCATCTTCATCAGTTTCAGCAACTTGTCTTAACAATGGAACAGCTAAATGAGCTCCAAACCCAGTAGCTAAACAAGGTGAGGAGAAAGTTGTACCTTGTAAATCAACAAAACTTAAGGTAGGTTTACCATTTTCAAACCCTGCAACCAATACAGCATTCCACAATGGGTCCATTTTAGATCGTCTATTATACATGACACGGGATAAATAAGAATAAACATGTTTTGCTCTTAATGAATGACCATCATTTTCATAATTTTCATCAATTTCTAATTCTTCTAATAATCTTTGAATATATTGTAAATCACTAATATCACCGCTTGCACCAACAATTGTTTGGTTACCAACTTTCATCAGTCTTTCTTGATCAGTAAATCTTGCTAAACTACCATAACTTGCCAAATTGTCTGCTGCCATCATAACACCATTGTTGAATTTAACAGCAATTACTGATGTACCTGTGACTGTTGGTGCTTGTGTATGACTAGTAGGAATTGAGTTATTGGCGTTGTGAATTTTGGAATTGTATGATCCATAGATATCGTCTCTTGGTCTACCCCAGTCTTTTTGATCGTGATTCATTTTTTTTTTTCTTTAAATTTGTTGATATGCGTCGTTTAAGTAATAATAAATATGCTTTGAAAGTTTGGTATAATGATTGATTTGAATTGTGGCGATTTTATGATGGTTTTTTTTTTCGATTTAGTGGTAAAGTTTTGGCGCGTATGTGTGTTGGGAGGTGGTTTGTTCCGTAAGGAACAGTGCACCATGGTGAATTGAATTGGGATCAAAATATTGGTATATAAAAACTTTCACGTGATATATGTCATGTGAAAACTCTTTATCTTGTATTGTTTTTTCTTTTTTTTTCTAAATTATTGAGAACCATATCAGATATGGGATTAAATAGTTGACCATAACAATACGAGCTTATTATAAATTATATCTAAATGTATAAACCAGAATAATTTAATACATCTGTTGCACAAGATGAGACATGCTACTTTAATAAGCCTTAATGTTCATGTAATAAGTCAAACTATCTATATATAAAAAATCTCTAGCATATTGAATACTTGAGTCGTTCCAAAGTATACACGCTGTGATTCGAACAATATATGTACCTTGATACACCTTCTGAATGAGAATGTGTCTCTAAGGATTGCCAGTTACTATAGTTATTCACAATGAAGTGAACTATTTGGATATATTATATATATATATATATATATCTATAGCTTAGTCTAAGCAAGTAGGTTCATCAGATTCTTAAGATTATAGACATGAATCAAGTATTTTTGCTATTATAATATATTCTGGTTTATTATATATTCCGTGAGAAAAAAAAAAGGTTTTGAAGTTTTCATAATTGTTAACTTAAAAGCAGTCGAATAAGAATGCCTTTTAATTTATATGATACGAGTTTCTACCAATTGTATGATATACTGTGTACATATGTTTCAGGGTTCATATTTGTACCGTTGAAGTTTCCGCAATTAAATTAAGATTTCAACACATCATATCCAAAATAAAGGTTCAGCATATTCTATATACATTGATAAAAATGCTTAAAGATATTATTACTTGATAAGTAACAGAGTTTTGAAATTGTAACATTTCATCCATATAGTATACGTATAGGTCGTCAGTTGTATACATAAGTTCGTCCTTGTTTTCACTAACAACAACTTAAGTTTGAAGACTGGGTTAATGGCCTAGGCTCAGTACAAAAATGACAATATAGAGAGATAAATATTATAATACTGATACAATTATTGACTCAATTGTCTCTGGTTTAACTGTTTTCCAAATTCCCTTCTGGACCTGCAGAATGTTTCTCAATAAAAAATTTATAACTATAGTATACTTTCTGTATACTGTGATATATATGATTCCTGTCCATATGCATGAGTTACAATCGGATAAAAATTTTTGGAGAGTTTGATAAATTCAAAAAAGCTTCAAATTAGCTGAGATATGTAGAAAATAATTTCGACAAAAATCTGCTTAAATTATATTAATGGTAGTTGATATTCTCTAAGGCTTTATATTAAAAATGACCTAGTGATTTCAAATCTTACACTGAACTACTTTGAACTATTGTATGCCCAATATATTGGAAGGCTATCTAATTTTGACTCGAGATCTTTAACCGAAAATAGAGCCCGTGTCGACCAGTTGCAACCTCCATACATTTAAACGTACTAGGGAATTAGTTTGGGCATTTTTTTCCCCCTCTTAAACTAAGAATAAGCTTTTAATAGGTTAAATGAAGACCTGCAGTAGAATTTCAATAATGATCATCAATGTCTGAACCTTTCATGTCTGTTCCTTGTAGCTTGGAAAAGCTTTAAATTTATAAGTTTTGTTGGTATCTATACCATGGCACTACTATATATATATATAGTATCCTATCCTGGTACTTCAATAATAAAAATGCTACTCCAAATTTAGTCCTAGGCTAGAAGCTTCATAATTAGTATTCATTTGCAAGTCTGACTAAGAATTACAATTAGACACGTTTTAATGAACCTTTAGACTGTATCACTTTGCTATATATCTAGAGTATTGATCGCATTGTCTACAGTAGGTGCTAAAACCTTTAGCCTAATAGCATGCATAGCATTAAATGCTAAGTTGTGACCTAATGGAATTAGCAGCAATAATGCGTATGTACATTACACTAACTACTGTTGAATCAATTTTTAATTCTTTTTGTCACATCGATCGACACATCGTTTTTTTTTTTTTTTTTTTTTTTTAAGTCAAAGAGTTACGTTACTGTAAAGCTTTTTAGATTTTTACATTTTGCAATTGATCTATAAAATTAAATATGGGGCCACTGTATAAATCTATCGAGACATCTTTATTCCAATACTTTCGATAAATTTAGTTGTGAGTTCGGTACTTACATAGATCAAATGTATCCAATGTTCCAAAAAAAAAAAATTAGTGAAATATTTCTACCAAGTTCAAGAAATCCAATTGCAGCCATGGGCAAACTATTGGATAAGTTTATGATATATCAGTCATATTTTCTACTTAAATTTTTTCTAAGTTCATTTTTCTTTTAAACTTTTTGCAATGTTTCAGGTTTATTAATTATTATTGGATGTATTTTACAAATCATTTTTGAACCGACATTGAAATGCTTCAAACATTATTAAAGTTACGGGCCAGCATTTCAAACTTTAAATGATTTTGGTTTTAATTATATACATATACGCTCGTTTAATGATTCCAAAATGCCCCAGGATGGAACCTAAAAACTGCTTAAAGAATCGATAGTTTGTTATAATGTACACAGTAATTTTATTAGCGTTTATATAGACAAATAATTCATATCGGATCTGTATAAAATTAGGACAAAAGCTATATATTGGTGATTCTATAAACTTGATTATAATGCATATTTTGAATGCAAGTGCACGCACTTGTATGCTTGGTACTACTGGATATACATTCATGTAGTATCCGTATTAAATTTTTACAAGTAGATGCACCACCTCTTTATTGATAATATGTCCTAACCCGGGACTTAACGTTACTGGTCCACCCGAGATTTGTACTCTATATGGTACCTTTAGCGCTGTAACGAAATAAGGACTTGTACCTTAATGGTCCGTGGTATCAATTCGGTTAATATTATGAATATAAATACATAGATATATAGTGGTCGAATAGCACAATAATGATGACAGATAAAGACTCTTGAATGATAGTATATTACAACGAGAATGTTTTCACGAGTAATTAAGGACATCAGGTTTATGGATCTAAATAATAGTAACTTATATAGCATGAATTAATTTCCTGGAATATGATGATCAGTTGATATAAAGAATGGGGTGTGAAGCCTAATTCGTTACAAGCGCGCGGGAAGTGAGGCTCATATGTAAAGTGTATTAATATAATAACCTCAGAGAAAGTATTATCCATGAATGGTATCATATTGATTATCATAGAGATTAATCAATATGGAGCAAATGCATGATTTAATCATTAAAAATATGAGTATCAGATTTAGTCCTTTAATTCTTATGCCACCTTCTGTTACACGCATTGAATGTGAGATGAGAACCTTCAAACCTTAGCCTCGATGGGGTACATATATATATTATGCTCGAATCAGGCAGTAAGAAATAAGTAATAAAAACAAATCAATTTAGGGGTCCTCAAAAAGTTTAAATTATTGTACATCCATATATTATTTATCAATTTGATTGATTGAAGTTACTAAGCCAACTGCACCTGAATCTAAAATGGCAAAAAAGTCATTTCAAGGCTCTTTAGTTGTAAATCTCTAGCAAATCTTTTCTAACCCACAATAAAACTAGCATAGGTTGAGTTGAATAGGAGGATTCTAGTAGTTGCAATACGAGTGCAAAGGTTGCAAGCAATACCAGTCTGTTAATGTTTCCAATATAATCCAGAATAAACGGATTCACAAGTCTGCTTTGTCATGATTATAATTACAATCAAGTTGGATATTATCGACATTATAATTGGATTTGTACCCGTGGGACCATCCATGTACACCCTTTTTGATGATTATATGCCATATTAATAACTTCAGTAACAATATGTAATATCACATCAACGCAAACCAGAGACAAAAATATTTAAACCTGGCCAAAAAAATTAAATAAAAAAAAAGCCTCATTATCTAGGAACTTGCAAAATAAACTTTAATGCGCTCTTAGGCGAGCAACGCAGCAAAAGGAAAAGCCTCATCGTGTAGAAAAAATCTTAAGCTACAAGAGAAGAAGTTATCATAAATACTTATCGATCCGCACTATTAACAGATGGAAACATTTTCTGGATGATTAAACATCATTAATTGCGTCTTTTTACCCTTAATTGCTGTATACAGTATCGGCTATCTAGGAAATTATGGTACCACACATCTTTAACGTTAAAAAAGAAAAAAGCATTTCTGTAATACAGGCATCAAACCATAGACACTACTACTACAGTAAAATAATATTTTTTTAGATTGTTCTATAGAACAATTTTTTCTTGAAAATGAGATTCGTCATCATAAAGTATTATCAAGTTCTTTTTTTTTTTTTTTTTTTTTTTAGTGGGGATCTCTGTAGCTCGCTTTATAGCATAGTGACTCCATGGTCTTCGCTGTGCTGTTAATTTCTTGGATGGCCCCCTTATATACCATAATTCAGAACGTTCTGAGCCTCAGCCTCTGGAGCTCTAGAAAAATGTAATGATCTGTACTTGACCCCCAGGTTCTTGTCATTCTATCAAAGCAGTGACTTCAATTTACTGAATGATTAAACTCTTTTTCATTACATCAAAGCTGGTGTCCTAATTAGGATATAAATAATCATCATTTATATTGCCCCATCGATACACTATAGTACGTCCGAATCACATTAGGGGGCCGTTTAACTTAACGGTATATAGAGCTTCTGGATCTTTCCTGTGGTTAAATTACTGCATTAATTTATAGACTTTATTATGAAGAAATGGGAAGAGTTGAATATTTTTACTCAATCAACTCTGTATTGCTAATGTGTATTGATTCTATATGAGCTAAATCGCATATCCATAATGAGGGTGGTTACAAATTAAATCTATAAACTAAATTTACTTAAGGTATACTTGAATGGGTTCTTGTTATAATCACAATATAAACAGAGGGCCAATTAGTAGATACCGATAGACTGAAAGTAGAGCCCCAAAAAAACTTTTTTTTGGCATGTTTATATATAAATATAGCTTGGCTCAATTACTCGAGAACAGGGCCTCTCCTTTTAATCAGATCTCGAATTGTTACTAGTAGTAAATAGTTATACACGGAATATTAATAAGTTAGATAGAAATTCACGGGCTACAGGAGAAAGCTACAGCTCGTATTTTTATAAGAAAAACTCGTATCCCAATTTTGTTGTAACACAGATTTATAAAACCTGAGTTTAATAAAGATTATAGCCTATTCATCCAATCTGAGATCAGCTTTTAATTCATTTAATAGATCCATAATAGAAATAGTTCTATACACTGACTATGATATACAATCATAAATACAATCAAGGAAATATTTCTTTTTCAACAGTTTCACAGGGTCTATTAAAATTCACTGCAGTGAGTGATTTCATCTGAACCACCAAAAATTGATCTTCACTTACTTTGATGAATTGTGGTTAAACACAATGGGTATTGATGTTTTTTCAGAACCGTAGACTACTATATATATATATTGTACACTATAGCTAGGCAGCTGCCATGGCTGATTTTTTCCAGAGGCACTTTTAAGTTCAAAAAAAGTAACGTGTGACGGGTACACCATCATTCGTGCAGGAAAAAAAATTCTGAAAAAAAAAAAAAAAAATTATGATGAAAAGTGTGGGTGCATTTTTTTTTTTTTTTTTGACTCAAGCTATGATAAAATTTGAGGGTACAGCAATATATAGATCTATAGAAGTCAAATAGACGTTTAGCTACCATAGGATATATTACATATATCAATCATTTGTAAAGTAACAATATAACAGAGCGAGAACTACAACGTACGTAGATTTTTAAATCTAAACTATTGATACACTCAACCTTTGATATTCTAGCTGTAAACTGATTATGCCAATTAGTTCCTGTGAATTATGTATCCCATATCTAGATTATAAGCTTTGTATCTTTAATAGCTCAGCCAAATCAAGCTATTCCCAGACTACGAAATAGCATTTTAGGCTTTCGGTAGTTTTATTTTATCGTTTGACTTAATTCGGGAAGCTTTGAAAGTATACAGGCATGCTTGATGCGCCAGCAGCTACAGTACATGTACAGAAAATTTCAAAAAAAAAAAATAATAATAATAATAAAGTACAAACTATGAAAAAAAAAAAAAAAAAAAAAAAAAAAAAAAAAAAAAAAAAAAAAAAAAAA